>JAAAKG020024455.1:0-20068 GCA_010014905.2 Druon quercuslanigerum | reverse complement strand
CAAAATTTAAAAAGTTAGAGAATTTTCAAAATTATTGAAAAAAATTTCTTTTTATATTTTTACATTATGTGTACAGCCATTTGCAGTACTTAATAAGTCAGCCAATTTATCCTCGTGAATTTCTTTGTTAACAATAAAATAATCCGAGATATAACATTTGAAAAATTTACACAAAAAAGAAAATTAATTTTTTTAGCGAAACAACGCACGATATAAAGAAAGCGCGGAGAAGAAAAACGCTACTTTTTTAAAAATGTCGTGCCATCTCCCCGAAATTTGAATTTTTCAATTTTTTTTTCTAATCTTTGTATGACGTTTTCACTGCCTGTACATCCAATATTTTCGTTTGTGCTTTTAGGTTGTGCAGCTAGGTGTAAATCAAAATTTCTTTTCGTTTTTTATTTTATTCTATAATGCCAATAAATTGAAAAATTGTTATAGTCACAAAAATTACACTCAGCAAGTTCAAGATTATATTCCCAACCTTTAAATAATATTCATAAATACAACAAATCTACGCCCGCTATATTTCCCGAAACAAGTCCAAAGATTGACAACGCAAAATAAACAATAAATCTTAAGATTAAAAATGGTCTCAAAAGTCACCTTCAAGAAATTCGAAAATATGTTCTCAGTCTTAATATAATTTTCAGAAACCGCACAAATGCACAGCCCAGCACTTCTTCTGTTCTGTTTCTTTAAAAGTTCTAGGGGTGAACATTTGGGGGTGCTATTTTGTTATACGCCATTTGAATTGAAACTTTCAAATTTTTTACTAATAACGAATTCTAAATCAAGTGTATCACACCTGGTGCCACATGTTACCTAATAGCAAATTATTAGCATAACAACATTAATAATATCCGCAAAAAACTATGTGCAAAGATGAAAAAAAACATTAAAATTTTCGAAATTTGTGTTGATGACACGAAATTTTGGTTTTCCCACTATCCGGGCAACCAAAAGGGTATAAAGAAAACTATGAATTGTACAAACAGCACAAATAACGAACAAAGGTTTGCAAAAAGAAAATTTGAGAGATTTAAATTTCGGGGGGATGGCACGAAATTTTGATTTTCCCCTAGCCGGGCAACCAAGAGGGTGCAAACGAAAACATTAAATCTACAAAAAGTACAAACGACGTACAAACGTATGCAAAAAGAAAAATCGAAAACCCCAAATTTCTGGGGGATACGACGAAATTTGGATTTCCCCCTAGCCGGGAAACCAAGAGGGTACAAACGAAAGTATGAAATGTACAAAGAGTACAAACGTATACAAAAAGAAAATTTGAGAAATTTGAATTTGGGGGGGGGGTTGCGTGAAGTTAACCCCCCCGAAATCACTTTCGGCCCTAATTTCGTAACCAGGAGGGTAAAAATGAAAACATTGGATGTACAAACAATACAATCGGCATACAAACGTATTTAAAAAGAAAAGTTAGAAAATTTGAAACTCGGGGGGGGGGGCAAGTTCAAGGGGGGGTTTTCATACTCTTGAAAAGGTTACATGCACATATTTTTCATGACAATTTAATAAATTTGAAAAAAAAGTTTTAACCAGCAGTTTTTCCTAACCAGAAAAGTGAACACATTTCGTTTGTATATTTCAAAATTTTTTGTTTTTTCTAGTTAATAAATAATGCAAGGTATGGGTCTTCATCAGCCCTTACCATTTAAATTATAGAATTCAAGTTTGCTAATTTAATACTTTAACATTTTGAATGTTTTATTTTAGGATAATGTTTATCTTGAAACCCTTAAAATAAAATGTATTGAAATTAGAAGACTTCCATTTTCAAACGTGTTCATTATTAGACGATTGAATAAAGAGTTTTTGAATGACAAAAGTTTTAAGCTTTAATGTCGAAGAGTTGACAATGTTTAAATTCAGAAGAGTTTAATTTTGCCTTTTTTTGTTGTCGTTTAGTTTTGAATACTTTAAATGAAGAAATCTTGAGCTCTAACACTTTGAACACAAACTTAAACTAAGGATATGAATGGTAAAGCCCTTTGTAAGCGACTAATTGAAAATCAATAATATTTTATCAATTTTTAATGTTTAAATTGTATTAAGAAAGAAATTTAAAATTATTATTATAATTGATGATGAAAAATTATTGTAAATTTGTTCTTAAATGATTTTTAGGATGACAAACAGCTGTAATAAAACAAATGCGATCTGCAAATAACTTTGAGTTAAAATCAGTTAAAATCGGTTCCACTTTTCTTTTTATAATATTGCATAAAAATATTATAGGATACAGTTGATGAAAATTTTAATTTATTAATATGTAACTTATTGAAAAAAGCCTGTTAAAATATTCTACACATTTTAACATGAATAACATATAAGGAATTATTATAACTAGTTACTTTTTATCCCATAAGAACTTTTTAATTATGAATTAAAAATTAACGACACGTTTTTTATTGTTGAATTGTATGTAGGTCGCGTAATAGTAACCAGCACATTGACACAGTATTGTTTTCATGTCTCTTTGGATCTTCAATCTGCATTCTATATGCATCGGTGTCGATTTTTGGAATCATAATTATGAATTAGAAACTTAAAATGCCTTTCATCAGTCGCATAGTTGATTTTCGACATTCAATCAACGAGCCATTCGAATCGAAAAGTCCGTTTGAATTGAAAAATTCGAACCGGCGACAGCGCTCGTCGAAGTTTGGTTTTCACGGATCGAATGTCGGTTTTTTAACATTCGATCGGTGAGTCGATCGAATCGCACAAACTGATTCGAAAATGAACGCACGGCGAATCGAAAATACTATGTTCGATACGACAAAATCCACACTTCTACTTTGGTCCCTATATTTTATCTCATAGAAATTGTAAGGCCTGCCATCAAATTAAAAAAATAAAAATAAAAAAGAAGTATAATTGGATTTTTGTCTTGCAAGAATGTTGTGCCTAGTTTATTTTCAAGTAAATTTTATTAATCTGTTTTAATAATATGTCTATGTCTATTTTTATGTCTATTTTTTAGAATGCTTCAAAATGAAGAATATGGACAACTTGATTGAACTGCATAATAAAACTCCAGTTTGGAATGACGATACGCAATCCTATGTTTTGAATTTTCATGGGAGAGTTACGCAAGCTTCAGTAAAGAACTTCCAAGTAGTTCACGACAGTGATGGTATGTATTAAATTTGATTATAGGCTTGACTGGGTCTTTTATATGAGTCTAGATTTATCACCCCGATTTATTAAATTAGTTAATATTTCTTTTCAATAATTATTTACTATGGTTTGATTTTAATTTTTCTCACAGTCTTACAGTATTCAGTGTTACAGTTACAGTGTTTCTCACAGTCTTACAGTTCAGGTCTGGAACTCTCGCTATTAATGACACTATTTGACACTTTTTTGAGCTATGCCACTATTTTGATAAAATTATTTCACTCAGGACACTATTTCTTCATTATCCTTGGAAAAATATTGTCTAATTCCTTCGTGAATTGGCTAAAATGACATGTCTTCCATCTCTAGTAAAAACATATGTATCGGAAAATATTTTAATGCATTGAATATCATCCAAAACGTTTAATTGTGTCAAAATGAAAGAGTTTTTAAAAATAAGAATTCAGATTTGATCTCATTCAAGAGTAAAAAATATCAAATTTGAAGCGTTAAAAATTAAAAAAACGCTTACATTGAAAAAGTAAAAAATTAATAAGTTCCAATTTTCAATCAATCAAAATTTCAAATTCGTATGTTTTCTGCTTTAAAATTAGTTAAAATTAGAAACGAATGAAGTGGATAATAAACCAAAAAAACATTTTCGACTTATCAAAAAGTAAAATTTACATACAAAAATAACTAGTAGCTAAAAAGCATTTTTCAAAATGTTAAAAAACTTCAAATATGCTGTTAACTATAAACGTGTCTCGTTTGAAAATAATGCCAGTTGATGAGTTTAAAATTGTAGAAAGAAATATTTTAGATTTAGATCAATTCTATCATTGATTGGGTTATTAATTTGATTATTTTTCTTTCTTTATTTTTTTCTCTTCCTGTAAAATTCTTTCATTTTTTTAACGTAATTTGGTCAGTTTGAGGTTTAGTACTGTTTTGTAATTACCTTTGGTAAAATGTAGAAAAGACCTAAAAAATATAATGTACCAAAATAGTTTGCAAATTAATATGATTTTATGCTAGAAAAAAATTCAAAGTATTACGTATTTTTTTTAATGAATATGCGTATATCATTTGATATAGTTTACTTTTAATCTTTATTGTTAAAGAAAGACATTTTTGGAAATTCCATGCGACTTATGGCGCATTATTATTTTTTTTACATTATGGAACTATTTTGATACAATTTTTCCAAATTGATGCCACAATAGACGCAATTCTTTATCTCTCAAGGGAGTCCGATCCCTAAATATATCATATGTCCGAATCCATTTCAAATTAGGCGACTGGAGCTTTACTGGTTTAGCGAAACATATTTTAAAGCGACTAGTGCCAAAAATTATACTTCAAGTCAAGACAGTATTCATATTTCCCACCTTAGGAAACAAACATTTATTTGATGCAAAAGAAAGAATAATAAAATGCACAATAAGCACTAAAGTGCATTTTTTTAACAATCTTGTTCTTGTAGAAACTCATCGTTTATCTGATCAAATACGAGGCTTGCAAACCCATGTTCTTACTTCTAATTTTAAATATAATTATTAAGCATTATGGAAAGAATTACTAACATTTATATAAAATCAATTTGTTTGCGAACAATATGATAGTTATAATATTGGAAAATATTCGAGTAAATGATATTTATGAACGTTTCAATCAATAATAAATATAAAAGTGTAGGCAGCGAGAAAGGAACATGCAACATTTCGGCTGAGAAGCCGAAGAACTACTGTCTTGAGTTACAGCCCGATTGAAAGTATGTATTTTTTGTTAAACTCTGTATGACTTGTGGAGGATTTAAGAATTCAAGAATTTTATATATATATATTTAATCTCCTGGAATTGAAAATATTTTGGCCTGCATAAAACTCCCTTTATTAAGCAGAAATGTTAAAAATACTGATAAAGAATCTGCTTGATTTGAAATTGATTTGGTCATATTTTAAACTAAACATCCCAAATATATTTTTTAATACAATTTGAGCCAATAATTATATTTTTCCAATAGTTGATTATGTCGTGATGCAATTTGGTCGCGTGTCTGAAGACGTTTTCACAATGGACTATCGATTCCCCCTCTGTGCTCTTCAGGCTTTCGCCATCGCCTTGAGTAGTTTCGACAGTAAACTAGCTTGTGAGTAAATAACCACTTAGATGAATTTAGATAGCCATCAAGAGACAATCATACCTTGCCTGTTTGAAAAATCGGCACTGGTTAATGTTTGAATCCCGGAAAATTGAAGTATGTTTTCCTCTGCAAGACAATCTCGAATGATTAAGTCAACAACAAAGAGAGAGAGAGAGAGAGAGAGAGAGAGAGAGAGAGACAGAGCGCGGAAGAAAACTGGAGATGAAGCAGATTGAAAGTTGCACGACTCAGTGATTTTCGCCATAGAATCTGGAGTCGTGTAATATTATAAGTTTAAAAAGTTGGAGGAGCTCCAGCTTGTGAAAAAGACTTTTATTTAGATAGAATGTTTAGATTTCTATAAAAAAGAATTGATGTGTATGTGTTCAGTCATTTTTAAGCGAAACCAAATAAGAGTGTCGTTGTTATTGTAACTTTCAGTATTATTCCATCGATCAATGTCGAAAATGTTTGCAAAGTTCCTGTTGAAAATCTTAATCTTTCTGAAAAAAGTAAAATTTCTCTTGAATTGAAATTCAGCACGCGAGAATTTAAAAAGGTAAGATAAGGTGTTTGAGAATATTTTCAGGGGACTGCTTTCAGAACTATCATGAACTGTATTTCAAAATCGAAAGAAAGCTATTACAAGTTTTTAGGACTTGTCGAGTGTTTTTGCACAACTCTTGTTCTACAAACTTTAATTCAAGAAAAACTTTTTTCTGCATTTGAGATAGAAATTCTCGAAGAAAAATTCACCGTAGATTTAGAACATCAAGTTTTGAGGTTGATCTCGACTTATAAATATATGGCATGCGTTTATTAATTTTAATATTAATTAGTTAGAAATAAATCGATGCCCGTTTTGAATTTTCTGAAATGAATTTTAAATTTCGTTTACTACTTCGCTAGAGGAATTGTACCTTGAGAATTGATTATTGTGAACTCGGCGTCTCGATTTTATTGTTGAAGATTTTCAATATATTTAAGTTTGAGTTTTGCTGTGGAATTGTTTAAGAAAAATGAAAAAATTAAACTTAAGACGGGCCTAATTTTAAGAATCTTTAAGATCTAGTCTACTATGTTATTTACAATTATAATTATATTGTATTATTTTATACCTACATTACTATTTAGCTTATAAGTTGATTTATAATAAAATAAAAGCACTTTATGAAACTTGGAAATTTAAAAGAATTGTATTTATCAGGGCGAATAATTTTCGAAAAGGGTAAAAACTAGATTAAAGACGTTTCCTTGGAAATTAGAAAAGACGATAATTTATTTAATTTTTACATTAGCGAACACTACAATAATATGCACAATTCTTTATTACTTATTCGAAAGCAGTTATTTTTTAACATAAAAATAATTTATTTACATTGAAGGCACTTTCACATTACAAGTAGCACAGCTAAAATTAGTCGAATATATTTGTACAATAGGAATAGAAAGCGATCGAGTCAAAAATATTTGAAGCTCTCTGTGAAGAAAAGGCAGTTTGTGATTTTTTATTTGCATCAATTTTACACTAATCCAATATAAACCTCATGATTGACTTTCAGGTTTCTTAAAATATCTGAATTTAATTGACGGGTTCGTTTGAGGTACGATCATGGATCATTTCTTAACGCAAACGTGAAAATCGAAAAATTTTAAAATATTTATAAAATATCAAGTTTCACATTTGGGTCGTAGTTAAATTCATCACTGATATGGTTAACAACACAGCCAGCAACATTCTGACGTAATATTTTTATGCGAAGAGTAAAAAAAGTACATTTAACTAATTATTACGTGAACACGGGTTAAAATTATTTATTGTTTTAATCGCCTTAGTTACATTTATTGTTATACTCTGTTAAATATTTGGTCAACACTAAAAAAGTTAATTTTACTTTCAATAAATAGGACCCTTTTAATGAAACAAATTTTCTCCTATGCGCTTTACCCCAGCTTACTTTACAAAAAAATGACTAAAACGTTCCGTTTTTGAATTGCAACTCCAAAAAATTATTCAAACTAATTAGACAGGCACGTACATAAAATATGGATAAAATTGTGGGGCGGAGTTGCATTCAAGAAATGGCATAGGGTAAGCGCGAATTATTATCGCAGTCTTCTCCTTTAAAATCTCCTGTTACCTATTAAAATAAAAAATAAACTAAACATACGCTTCAGACATTTTTATACATGAAGCCGATGTACAGAGACTGATTTTTGGCAGCGATCATTGTCATAGATTATGCTTCGATTGTTTGATATTAGAATCGTTTAATTAAAATTTTACAATATAAAAAACTGCATCAAAATCGCAATTACTCTCTGAAAAAACAACAATAACAAAAGAGTTTTCAACTTTTTAAAAGTCGAGCAATTCCGTTGATATGCTGAGGTTTCATGGAAGTGACTTAAGATCCTCAGAAAGCGACCCGCAACGTTCCAGAAATCAATTCAATATTGATAGGAAGCTTCAGATTGTTCGAAAGCGCAATTTACATCACTCTTGAATTAGAAAAATCGAAGGAAAATATAATTTGCGGGAGTTTGCCCTTAATTTTTAGCACTTTTAATCAGCCTTTTTTTTGATCAGGGATTCGAGAGAGTGGGCGTGAGAATTTCGGGGCTGGAATTCGAGAGGCCGGTCTCGGAATCCCACTCGCTGCACTAACTGCTCGCGCCGCGTTGTAATTCGTCGGAGGCCGTAATTTCGGTCTTGAATCCATATGACTCTTTGCTCCATTAGACGGTGCCTGAAAATCCAATCATTAATTAATTTTTGATTAATATTAATAAGAGTTTGACATCTTATAATTACAAATAATTATAAAATTAAACAAAAGAGATGCAGCAGTTGAAAATTATTATTTTTAACGTCTTAGTTTTTAGATCCTAATTAAGAATACTTCTATTTTAAACGATGTTTGAAATTGCCTTATTTTTAATACTTTAGGTTTGTATTAATTAACTTTTAAAAGTTCCAATTCGATATCATATAATTTCCAAAGATTTTAGAATGATTAAACTTTGATGGGTTACAATTTAAAATTCTTTTATTTTAAGCCGTGAAAATTTCAGTGATTTTTTTTATTGAGAAATGGCATTTTTTAGTTTAGAGAAATCTGTCCATTGCTTTCAATTTTTCAGACTTACAATTTAAAAAGTTTTAGACTGAACAATTCAAAATTAAGAGATTGAAAAACTACCCGTTTAAAATTCAGGCTTTAAAAACAGAATGATTTTAAAGAGACCTTTAAAAAGAAACAGTATAATTTGACCTCATTCAACTCACTTACAATGTGAAAAATAAAAAATTCCCTCTTCCAATTCAGAAAAAATATTAAAATAAAAAATGCCACCCTTTTTTATCTCAAAGAAAATGTGTAAATGACAGAACCCCTTTCCCTTCTCACATCCAATTAAAATATTAACCAAAATGTGATAAATAAAGAAATTCCCTTTTCCAATTCAGAGAAAAAATTATAAACAAAGATATCTATTCTTAAAACTCAATGCAATTGTTAAAAATACAAAAGGGCTCTTTTCCAATTAGGAATACATTGAAAACAAAAATTATGTCACTTCCAATCCCCTTAAACTCAATAAAAATAATAATGGAAATGCTAAAAATTAAAAAATTCCATATTCCAATGCAGAAATAAATTATAATACCAAAATTCCCTCTCTTCGAACTGAATACAAATGTTAAAAATTTCCCTCTTCATAAGAAAAATGTTGAAAACAAAGATAATGCCTCGCTTAGACTCAATAACAATATTAATCAAAATGATTGAAATAAAAAAAGTTCCCTTCAACCTTTTAATTCAGAAAAAAAGCAAATAAAAAATTTAACTTTTTAAACGTAAAAGAATTTTGAATCAACTTCACAAAAAATTGAATAGCTATATGTGATATTAAATGGGCAATATTTAAAGTAATTAAAAAAGCATTCTTTACCTAAAACTTTGAAAATTATAATATTATAGACGAAGAGTTGTTATTTAAATTTTTTTTAGCTAAATATTTAATACATCAACTGAACATCTTGCACGTTTGAAAGTTTTAATGTTTTAATTTCAATGGACTTAGGAAATATTTATAGTATTCATAATCATTCCAGATAAAGCAGATCCAAAACTGTATTCCCTTTCTACAGCCGTTTTATTTTTTAATGCACAACCTTTTTATATTTGTTGATTTTTTAGTGTAATTTATTTCGTCATAACTTTAAAATAACGCGTAATCATGAAAAAGATTTGAACTCTTTCCGAAAATAAAGCCAACAACCGATATTCTATTTTCTTTTTAAAAAATGCGTTTTTAAGATTGTGCAAAACCAGTATTTCTAATATTTATAATGTAGTTATTATGGATTTTTAAATTGTTTATGCTTTTAATATTAGGTAAAAATAAAAAAAACTTACATGTGAGACTTTCGTTGTTAGTTTTTCGCTCTCTTTTGGTGACTTAAACTCTCGAGATTTGTTTTTAACAACATCTGAAAGAATAAAATATAAAAATGTCATGCCTTGGCGGCACCTAAAATTAATTAGAATTAAGTACTGTTATTACCGAGAGAATTTATATTTTCATTCGAACTGCTTGGGCTGAAAAAGGGCGAACTCGATTTAAGATCACTGTGTGGCGAAACGCTATTACTTTTTGAACATTCGATATTGTTTTTCAAGATTGGTGAGGGCAAATCGTTTTCTGCCTGAACCCAAGTGTTTTCGAGGATTTGCCTGTTTGGTTTTGGTGTCGATTCTGGCTTGAAACCTGTTGGAAAAGTTTTTAAATTTATAATTAATCAGACACTTGCATTGAGATTGCAGAGATTGCATTGCCATTTAATTTTATACATATATAAATATAAAAAATTTTTATTTGAAATTGTCAATTTGGAACATTCACCATAAATAAATAAATTTTTCTACTAAATCCCACGCATATTTTAAAACAAAAATTAAAATATTCGATGGGCCCCGTTTTCAAAAAGGTCGATCTTTGTGTTTTATTTGAAATGCAAAAAATTCCCTAAAAAGATGTAATAAATGTTGTTTAACATTTTTTGTCCCTATTCTTTTTTTTATCGAATATTTTTGTCTACAAATCTCCGAACATTTGAAGACAAAAATTCAAATAATCAATTGATTTACAGAAAAATAGGTGCAACCTAAAAACAATTTTTTGGGTTTTAAGTACAATTTTTGCAATTCGAATCACATAATTAAATACATAAATTTACTGTTTTCTAGGTATCTTTTTAAAGAAATCTTAACATTACAAAATAATTGTATACAAAAGTCGACTTTTTCCAAAAAGGACTTCATTGATTATTTCAATTTTTGTCGTTACACATTCTTAGGATGTTACAGAAACATAATAAATAAAAAAATCAGTGAAAAAAAATAATCAAAATTTGCAGTATCTGTTGAGGAAAATTTTTGCATTTCATATTAATTAAACACAAATATCGACGTTTTAAAAAAGTTACCACCCCGATTATTTTAATTTTCGTTTTCAAATGTTCTTAAGATGATAGGGAAACGCGATCATTCAAGAAAATGTTGAACAATATTTATTACCTCTATTACAGACATTTATGTATTTCAAATGATTGTAAATACAAAAATCCACTTTTACCAAAAACGACTCAATGGTTTATTTCAAGGCCTTTAAATATCTTAGGATGTCAAAGAAATAGAATAATAGGCCCCTGACTCATTTCAGAGATCGCAAATAGTATCAAAAAAATTTCAAAAAAAACAGTGGTAGTATCATACAATTTTTTAGGTATTAGAAATGAACATGATGTTTATTTAAAATTTTATTATGTAGTCTACAAATTATAACGATTTCTATTAATTTATCGCAGTTTTCACAATATTTCACAGTGAAATACTCTGAAAACGGTGATATGAGAAAAAGGTCTGTTTCTCATTTTTCCACTTAAATTCAAACTTGATTAATAGAACCCTATAAGAAAATCCAACTTGTTTTTGGTTGGAAGATACTTATTTTCAGTTGCAAAACTACTATGTTTTATATTTTTGGTCCAGAATTCAACTTTTTTGGTTGTTAAAAATTAAATTAATTGATTCAAAATTTAAAAATTATCTAAAGAATGCATATTTCTTGGCTTGAAATTTTAACACGTTATTTAAATGTTTTCACTTTCTTGGCACACTCATTTTTTTCAACTATTTTGTTGAACTATTGTGTTGAACAAACATCTGGTTAAAAATTAATCTGCTCCCATTCAAAATCAAACCTTTCATTGAAAATTCAACTGTTTTGTACAAAATACGTAGTTTTAGCTCGAAGATTCAAGAATTTTATTAAAATTTTGGGTATTTTGTTGAAATCGTTTTTTGGTAGAGAATCAATTTTTATAGTTAAAAATTGACCGTTCTGTTGAAATTCGCTTTTTTAGGAAGAATTGAAATGTTCTTTATTTTCAATTAAAACATTCTTGATTGAAAAATCAACTACTATTACATTTGTTTGAAAATTAATGAAAAAAATATATAATAAAATTTGGACTAACATCAAATTCATTGTTCACACTATTTAGTTGGAAATTTATGTAATTTGTTAAAAAATCATCTTAAAAATTAAAAATTAATCGTATGTGAAAATTCCACTATTTGGTTAAAAATTGATTTATTTTGTTAAAAGTTCTTATTTTCGGGTAGAAAATTAATCTGCGCTGTTTGAAAATTCATCTTTTTGGTTTAAAATGTAACTATTTGTTTTAACATTCAACTGTTTTATTGAAAGCTCATATTGTTGGCTTCAAAATTCAACATTTTTTATGCATTTTTTATTGACGAATAAATCTTTCTTGGTTGAAAATTCGGCTTTTGACTTCAAAATTTTGCTTTTAACGCTATATTTTTCGAAATAGTAGCAAATAATCTTATTACATTTATCATATCTTTTTAGGAATTTTTTTGCATGCCATATTAATTAAATAGTAAACTCGACTTTAAAAAAGCCCCAACGATTATTTAAATTTTCATCTTGAAACGCTAGTGGAATTACGAGCAAATATTTGAATATAAATATATTTGAATTTACTTAAAAAATGTGCAGTTTTCATGATATTTCGGAATTGCTCAAGTGTTAAAAAATATATTATCTAAAATTAATGATTTGCAAAGTAAAGTGAGATGTAAAACGAAGATCTAGACCTACCATGAGGCATCATTTTATGCATTGCTCTCGAGTTCACCACTTCCGTTTGGTTCACAATGGTCCTTGCAGTCGTCGAAATTGTATAAGAACTACGACTACTGTCTGAGCAAACACTCAACCTATCATCCAAATCAGGAGCACTTTGAGTACTCTCAATGCTCTCCGTGGAACCTCCTGCATTTCCAATCTGCTCCGATGAATTCCTGATCGCTCCCAAGAGCCGCTCAGAATCACTCTTGTATTTTTCCAGCGAATACATTCTATCCATAGCTCTGGGAATGTTTGGATGCGAACCTTTTGCGTAAGCGAAACTTCCAGGCGCTTTGATTGTTCTAAGGGCGTTGGAAGTGGGAATGTTCGGATTAGATTTTTGCAAAAACTGTGGCAGCTTCGAAAAGTTTCTTGGGGCTGTTAGCTTTCTAGGTGGTGGTTTGTTGAATGTGGAATTCACAATTTTCTGGAAAAGATATATTTTTGTTTAAATTAGAAATGTACAAAGGGACCGTTCAAAAACTATGTCAAGCTATTTTGAAAACTTTTTCAAGTCCTCCCCTTCTTCGTCATAGATCATCACACGAAGCTTAAAGAGGGAAAATTATTGTATAAGTACCATTTTGTATTCAATATAAAACGAATCAATATATGTATTAAATTTTCAACCAAAAGATTCATTTTTTTTATCAAAAGAGATGAATTTTCAAAGAAAAAATTGAGTTTTCAAGCTAAAAAGTCAAATTTTGTAGGAAACATAACTTTTAAGCCCGTAAAGATTATTTTTCCATTTAGTGGTTGAATTTTCAACCAATTCATTAATTTTAGACCAAACAGACTCCTTTATAAACAAGAAGATGAATTTTCAACATAATGTTTGACTTTTCAAACAAAAAATAATTAACTTCAGCATTAATAGTTGCATTTTTAACCAAATAGTCGAACCTTCAATAAAAAAAAAACGATTTTTTAAAGAAGAGAGTTGAATTTTCAACCAAGAACTTTAGTTCAAAATAAAAAATGACCAATTTTTAACAAAGCAGTTGAATTAACACAATCAAAATTAATTATCAAACAAGCAGCTGAATTTTCGAACAAAAAAAGAATACTTTTTAACCAACTAGTTGAATTTTCAAGTCCAAAAGACAACGTTTTAAGAAGACAGTCGCATTTTCAATCCGAAATGACGAATTTTCCGCAAAACAGTTGAGTTTTCCAACTAAGAAAGATTACTTCTGTACAAAATAATAATAATAGAATTTTCATCCCGAAAAGATGAATTTTGTTTTGATGAATGAATGAATGATGAATTTTTTTTTAAATACAGGTAATGTATTTTAAATGAACTAATTACAATATTGTGTATATCATGTAAGAAACAGTTTGTGAAATTTTGAGTGAAAAATATCTAAAACTAATCCGCTGGTAGCCAACCTCCGGAGACGTCTCGAAAAAAAGATGTTTTGCGGTGGAGGTCGTTTCTCGGCACTCGATCATCTGAAATCAAACTGTTTTTGTTATTTTATGAGTTTACCAGTTAATCCTGTCGAGTTTTTTGACTGATCTTTCAAGTTTGGTAATACTAGAAAGCGAAAAAACGCGATTTTCATTTAAAAAATCGGTCAAATTGTTATTGTAAAATAAAAAATAACAAATTAAAAAAAATAATTCGACAGGGTTACATGGGGAAACTCATAAAATAACAAAAACAATTTGATTTTTTGATTTCAGATGATCGAGTGCCGAGAAACGATCTCCACCGCAAAACATCTTTTTTTTTCGAGACGTCTCCGGAGATTGGCTGCCAATTCAAAATTTCACAAAAAGTTTCTTACATGATATACACAATATTGTAATTAGTTAATTTAATATACGTTACCTGTATTAAAAAAAAAATTATTGAAAAAAATAAATTCTTAAATTAAGGGTTAAAGAGGAGAATAGGGAAAAGAGTTTGAAGTCTGCATTTAGATACTTTACTTGCAAGGTAAAATAACTTATGTTGAAGCATTTCACAAGACAGTTATTCCCATTTATATTTTGCATGTGTGATGTAACATTCTGTCGTAACCCCCCACTCCCCGGCAGTGCGATATAGTTTTTGAATGGTCCTAAAGCTGGAAATTTAAATTCATCCAAGGATAAAAAGTCCTTATAAAATCAATACCTGCTGTGGAGGTTTGCAAAACGTCGCATTGACATTATCCTCTTCGCTTTCATGTTCCTCCTTCGAGAAAGTAGAGTTAATCTTTTCTACGTTCTCATTCTTCAAAAAAGTTGTATTTACCATTTCTACTTCTTCGTTCTTCAAAAAAGTGGCATTAACATGTGCCACATCTTCAGTCTTCAAAAACGTAGAATGAACAGTTTCTCTCTCCTCCTTCCTCGCAGTTTTTCTGAAAGTCTGAAACCTCTTGTCACCCATTTCACACGAAAAATCTGGATACTTATCGACCTGCGACTGCGTGAATTTCTTTGATCCCTCTCTTGTGTAAGTCTTATAATAATCCAAAGGAGCAGAGAAAGTTTCTTTAGAATTCTCGTAGGTCATCGTCAAATCTCTCTGCTTCATTTTCTCCTGCGAAAAAGTTGAGTCCATCTTCCTCTCACTTCTTTCCACTTCCTCGAGCAATTCTTGTCTCAGATTGGAGGCGTTCGTTTGTTTGTTGTTATTATTAATATTTCTGGTCGCATTCAAATGGAGTAAATTTGGCGAGAGATTTTCGGTAACGTTTCCTTGGCAGGAGAGACGTTTCACGTTGAACGTCATATCTGCATCGATTAGTGCATCCTCCATAGAATTTTCGTTCATCTGTATGGCGTTTAGACTCTCAAATGTTTCACTTGATATAAGTCGTCCTTCTTCAGGAGTAGACGTATCGAACTTATGATGAGAGAATTCATGTGGTAAAGAGGGGAGTGTTTCACTGAAGTTGCAGGATCCGTTTGAGTGAAGAATCGGCGAGGATTCGTTAGTTTTCTGCAATTCTTCGTAGTGAATAGGATTCACAGAATTTAACTGAAAATAAAATAATTTAAAAGAATTATAGTTGAATTTTTTCAGATCGCAGTGTTGAAATTTCAAGGATTTTAAGTTTAAAATCATATATATTTTTATAACACGTCACAACAATGCACACTTGGTAAAAAAGGTGATTTTTTCAAAAATATTTTGTAACCTAAATAAGCATGTAAATTATTGCTTATTACCCTAGACTAAATAGACGCAGAAGTTGTATGAAATTTTAAAACTATTCTGTCAGATGAATCCAATTTCTTATGTATATTTTTTTAACGAAGAAAATTATATGAAACTCTATACGTATAGAAAAGTAAATAAAATAATAAACAATATGTAGTAACATGAATTTTCTTCTTTTCAGTAAAAAATCCTATGGATTTTTGAATTTCATTGACACCAATTAAATTAATGGTTAAACATTTTGAATTTTTTAAAGTTTTAAAGCATACAAAATTGAAGGAAAAAAAGTGTTTTTAATTTCTAAGAGATGTTATCGTGTATATTCTAAACTTAATTGATAAAAGTGTTGTTAAACCCTACATTGAATTGAAATTATCAATAAAATCTTAAAAAATTAATTCATAATTCACTACCTTCAATAATTTTAATAAATTTCTTCCAAAGACGAAAAATTTATTTTTAAAGTGTTTTTAAATTCCAAGAATTTCTACACAGGAGTTATTTAAAAATAAATTCATCCACGTCTAAGATATTCCTTCCTAAAATATTAAACTCTGTTACATTTTCTATAAAAAAAGGCGAATATTTAACAAATTAGTTGAATTTTTAAACAAATGATGAATTTTCAAGAAATTAATTAATTTTTAATGAAGAAATTCAACTTTCATTAAGTATGTATTTGAATTTTCAATAAAAAATATTCTTCCCAAAAAATATAATACCTAGTTGACATTTTAACCAAGAAAAGCATTTAATTTCTAATCCGAATCAGTTGAATTCTAGAAAAAAGTCAAATTCAACAACATAGTTGAATCATCCACCAAAACAGTTTAATTTTTAACGAAATAATTGAAGTCGAAACCAAAAAAAAAAAATTTCTACCAAGAGAGATGAATTTTAAAACCAAAAAGCTAATTTAGTAGAATACAGTTTCCCCTATTGAAAATACGAATTTGCTGCCAAAAACTTAATTTTCAAACAAATAGTTGCATTTTTATTCCTTGATTTTTCCATAAACAATTTTTCATTTCAGTCTTGTAAAATTTTTAACATAGGATCTTTCAAAAGCGAAATAAAACGATATTTTAGGTGCAAATACAATTTTTTTTAATTTATTTTAACTTCAAACTTCTTACTTTAACCACAAAAAATGATTTTTTAACAAAATTCTTAAATTAAAAAAAAATCAATGTTCAATCTAAAAAGATTAGGTCTTAACAAAAAAGTGAAATAGTTGATCTTTCAACCAAAAAAGATGATATTTTATTTACAAAGAAAAATTAAACTAAGAAGACGAATCTTCAACAAATAAAGATTTGTCAGTTATGAAAGAAAAAACTTCATCTAAATTGTTGAACCTTCAAGCCAAAAGATGAATTTTCTGTACAAAAATACAATATTTAGCAACAAAATTAATTTTCAACAGAATAGTTTAACTTATTAGGTTAAACTGGTGGATTTTAATTTGTGCATAAAAGTGTTTTAACGATTTTTTTTTGGAGTTTGAAGTATTTAATGGATACTAAAAATAAGTCTTTATAGGAAATAAAGGATTTTAGATGTAACTTACATCTTATACAGTGAAATAACACATTTTCTGCAAAATATTTTTTTCTAAAAAGAACAATTATTGTACAGTTTATTGCGACTTTCAATATATTATAAACTTAAATGGACTTACTTTGAAACAAAAATGAACTCAAAGTAAATTTTTATTAATTTATACATGAAATATTTACTATTTAAAAATCTGATCTAAAAGTTAGGATAGACTTAATATTTCCATTTCAATCGTCTATTATTCGTATTCTTTGCATAATCTGGATAAAATTTGTCGCTATATACATTAATTAAAGTTTATTTAAGCTTACAATGCATTGAAACTTACATGAAATAGTTAAATATTTGTTTTTTTGTTTAAAAAACCTATTTGACAATAATGTGTTTTTCACTGTATATTATGGGAGTTCTGTCTAAAATTATTTGTTATTGATGAAGATTTGTTTTTAGTAATCAATCATTGTTCTAAACTTCACAAAACAATTTTAAATACACTTTTATGCAAAAATTAAAATACATCTTTAAACTTGTACCTACTCTTTTTAGTTCCAGTTTTCGAATTTTCAATTAAAAAATATCAGCTCTTAACAAAATAGTCAAATTTCCAATCAAAATTTTTAACTAAAAATGTGAATCTTCAACAAAAAAAAATAATTTTTTAGCATAGTTATTCAACTAAAAATTTCAAACAAAATAGTTAAATTCTTAAGCAATGAAGATTAATTTTCAATAAAACAGTTGCATTTTTATCCAAGAAAGATGAAATTTCTATTAAAACAGACGCACTTTTAAAATAAAAAGACAAGTTTTAAAAAACTAGTTGAATTGACATGTAAAAGATATTTCAGTTGACTTTTCAACACCAAAATATGAATTTTGAAAAAAAGTAGATTTCCCACGAATTGTTGAATTTTCAAACAAATAATAAAATTGATAACTAAAAAAATAATCTTTAGGGGGAAGAAACTAAAAAAATAAAAAGACAAACCAAATCAATTACCACTACTATTACTAATATTAACAATAATATTCAAATACCATAATATTAAACTTGTAATATTTTTAATCTAGAATTTTTTGCAAACGGAATAAAAAAATTTCAAATTAAAATTGAAAAACTTTAAATTAATTTTTATTAACGGTTATTTTAAGTTATAGAAATTTCCTGACTTTTGCAAGATTTTTTTAAATAATCGCTGGGGGATTATATTGACCCTCGATAGTAAAATTTTGTAGAAATGGTTGATGTAAGTTGTTGGCTTTAGGGTCAGTACACAAATTTATTGAGATATTAATCAAAGAATTATGCTTCTAAATGTAAAACTGCGTACCTACAAGATATCATGTACTTTTCACAGATTTAATAAAACTCACTGATGCGGGCCACCATTGTGTGCCGAAACGTTTGAAACAACTTAATTAGTTTCAATTCTCCTGACTTTAAAGCCAACAACTTACATCAACAATTTCTACAAAATTTTTTTAAATCCCTGACTTTTTCCTGGCAAATCAAATTCCTGACTTTTTAAAACTTGTTATTGCTAGGTTGTTTGTCGTTCACCAGGTTTCTTTGACGCGAAAACTTATATTCAGATTAACTTTTTGTACAATTACAGTGAGTTATTTGTTTACTTTGCGAATCTACAAAAATTATGTAAATAAATGAAGGACCCCCCTTCCTTAAAAGAATATCTAGGCCCCTCCCCCTTGAGCAGTTACGTAATTTAAGGAAGGATCCTTAATAAAATACCAAAAGCACACTTTCTCAATACAGGTGTTATAAAAAATATCGTGTATGTCATGCAAGAGATGCAATTTCACTCGTGGAAGTCGCTCTTCTCCCTCCCACGTAGCACAATATATTTACAATTCTCAAGTCCTTACCTGCATTCCTAAGTTTTCTTCTAAATGATCTTCATTAACATAAGTCCTTTCAAAAGGACTAACGTAAATCTTGGTCTGATTAAAAGGACTGTTAACTTTAGTTTGATCCAAAGTGCGAGTGAGATTATTTTCCAGGCTCTCCTCGTCTTTGGAGCAAATTTCTCTGAAACTATTAATATTTAACGACTCCTGGAACATACTCGTCTGCATCATGGACTCAGTCAGGATACCGGAGTCTGTTTCACAGAGGGTGTCGTTTTTTCTTGACTCATCTGCAGCCGAGATCAGGGAAGAATACAACAGTGATGGCTGAGACTCGTTCATTAAGCAGTCGGCGAATTCTGGCTCCGTCAGGTTGATGAACGAGTCGATGCCTTTGGACTGCGAAAGATCTAGAAATGCCTCGAGACTCTCGCGATTTAATGAACTCGGCTGACTTTCTCCCATGAGTCCAGAAAGGGAGGCAACTCTTGGTCTGAGCATCGATGGAATTTCTTGGGATCTGCTCGTTGTCGCTTCATCCATTAGAAACTAGAAGGTGAATTAAAATACTTTGTTCATTTAATTTCTCCCAGTCACAAGAAGATTTCAATTTTGAAATAATTCAAAAATTCAAATTACTTTATTTGTGAATTCGAAAGAAGAATTCGGTATTTCTGGAACTTGAAGCTTCGAAAGAAATTTGCGATTGGATTGTATTTGAAAAATCTTAAAATTACGAGGTTCGATTTTTAAGGCCAGGTTCCTCCAAAAAACAAGTTTTTTTTTAAAAAGTATTCCATCTATTGTTAAAACAATATTTGAAAATTAATTTTTTTACAGATGAAAGTAAATATATTAAACTACTTAAATAAATTTAAAAAAAAATTTTTTTTATTGTGGTGGCTCCGAAAACAGCTGCTCAAACTCGTATGATTTGTTGGTGAGTGTCATTATTTCTTGGAAAC
>JAAAKG020024444.1:0-20070 GCA_010014905.2 Druon quercuslanigerum | reverse complement strand
AAATGGTCTCTGAAAGCGTCACTAACCCCGTCTTCCTCATATTGCAGTTCCCCTTTGCCATTTCTCACGTTGACAGACTCTCTTTGTTTAAATATAATAATTTCCATTGAAATTGTGGATACTTATGGTCTTGCGTTGAGAGATTTACGCGATGACTTTGTGAGCCTCTTCACATGGGGTGATCACTAGAGAATTTGACCAGTAGCCTGGGTCGGTGAAGTGTTTCGGAACGGACTTGTTATTTAAACTAATATCAAGAGAATTCTAGATCAGTCTAAAGTATATAGCCGCTCTACCACTTTGCTCCCTTTCTCACTAAGTGATTCACGCTTACCCCGAAATGGAAATGGCTTAATGGTATAATATATAACTGGAAAGTTGAACAATACGAGAAAAAATCGCGACTTTACAAATATATTCTAAGAGAAAATCGATATAAACATCAAATTATCAGTAACAAGTAATATTTTATGTATTGTATATAATATTTTATGTCTATGGTTAACTGTGAAAAGAAATTTTGAGGTTCAAGACAATAAACCTAATATTAAAGATTCTGAATAAAAATGGAAAAAAAAGTATTTTCTTATCAGTAATATGTGTTACTTTATGGGGCATGCGCAACCTCCAAATATAATTTTTTTACAAAAACAAGAAAAATAATAATTTTTTGTGAATTTGAAAAAATTTGCTTTGGATAATCATGAAAATTCAAAGAAAAAAATTTACATTTCCCAGTGTTTTTTTTAATTATATAAGCTTATTCATTTCTGATTTTGAAAGAAAATAAAATTTATTTAATTTTCTTAGGCAGCTAGACGTTTAGATTTATAGTATTTAGGCCATAATTCAGTAATTTACTGTTCATAATCATCTACAGGCACTTTTTCTACGAATTTCAATGTTTTTTTAAAATAATAGGAATTACATTTTTTAAGTTCTCAAAATGTTGGTTTTTTTAATTTAATTTTGTGTGGAACAACATATAAATAAATATAATGACAAAACTAGAAATATGAAGAATATTATTTTTTATTTAAAAACAAAATTGCTTTAAAACTCGCTATTTAATAGACTTAATGAAAATGTATTCAAGAAACAAAAATAATTAATTAAATGTGCAAGTGATTTGTCATAATCAAATTATTTAAACAAATTCTTAAGTAAGCCAGTTTGTCGTAAAAAAATTATTTCGTCTTAAAATCGTTTTAATTTATTATTAGAATGGTATTAATGGTATATAACGGTATAATTATTAAAAAAAAGAGTTACGAAAAAACTAATAATACTATTCCATTATACGGGGGAAATGATTTAGAGTCAATATGCGAAACAATTTTTTTCAGGCTTACTTGTTAGGCAGTATAAATCAACAATTACATCGAACGACACCCATTTACGCATTTAATTATGCTATATCACAAATAGGGTTGAGAAAAAAAGTCTGATATATAGACTCTATATAATTTTTCCTGTAGAATCCAACAGTACTATTAGTTTTTTCGAAACTCATATTTTAAAAATAATCATTTAAACAAGAATCGTTTAAGCAAGTGACAATTAAAATTTGTTTCATAAAAAAATCTTTCATTAATTATTAGCCAAACGCGTGTTTATTTAAACAATTTTCTGTACGATAAAAATAATATTCTTAATATAGCTAATTTTGTCACTACATTTTTTTATATTGTTCCACAAAAAAATAAATTCAGAATTTGAGAATTAAACTTCAGAACGTTACAAAATTTAATTCTGTGAATTTCTAAAAAAAAAAGTTTCACAGAAAAAACTGTGGGTTCTTTAAAGTTGCGGCTCAAATAAAAGTTGGTATCATTTAGACCTTGAGCTACTATAAACACCTGTAGAGAGCCATAAAGGTTTGTTTAGAGCGGTCTTGATAAGAACATGAAGGCATATTCACAAGCCAAAGCCTTGCAAAGTAGGGCAGGTAAGTTAGGGATCGATTTACGGTTATCGACCGATGATTTGGAACGAAAAGTTTTTTGCATATGAATATGTCTTTCTGTTGACAACATTGTTACATAATCTGCAAATGATATTTATCAAGTCATTATATCTGTTTTAATTGCGGTAATATTTGGCAATTTAATTATCTTCCTTAAGTAATATAGATAACCTTAGGCGACCGATGTTGTATATATGATAAAAAACGTAAGCGGCTTGGCAGTCAAAAATTTCATTTATTTATTCTAGGTCCAGCTTATAAGTCGACGTTTCGGACTGGTATCAGTCCCTCTTCAAGACTCTATAGGAAGCGATACAGAGGTTAGATCGTAAAGGATTTTTTAATGACAAAAGCGAAAGAACAAATCACATACTCTGTTTTGACCGAAGCCAGAAAATTCCAGATAAATTACAAGAAGTGAGGGAAGGGTTGAACGTTAGTGTTTGTATTCATGTCTAGAATGGAAAATGGGTCTATGTAGGTTATTTTATTTTAGTTTACTGATATATAGTTATAAAGGAGCCTAAAACTGTAATTATTGTTGTGAAATAATACCTTGAATTTTATGTAAAATTCTGTTTTCATTTCCAAAACAGAGAACATAACCCTAAAAACTGATCAAAAAAAGTTGTTGGAAAGTTTTTTTCTTATATTAAAAAATTCTACAAAAATAACAACACAAACCAAACTATTAAAAAAATATATTTCCAACAACTTGCTTGGTACCAGTCGGAAACGTCGACTTATAAGCTGGACCTAGAATAAATAAATGAATTTTTTCCCTTAGAACACCAACTAAGATATCTTTTAGAGATCATATATCGTTTTGGGTTCCTTTTCAACAAATGGGGTTCATTTTTGTTGCAGCTTCTTTTGAACCAAAAATGGGTTCCCATGAAAACCCTCAGTTTTTCCTGTTTTAAAATCCGTTAAGAAATAGAGCATATAGTGGATCATGAATACTTAATACCTGTTACTTACTACTATGCAAAAAATGGATAAAGTCTAATATGCAAAAATCTATAGTAAATCTATAGGAAGTACATACAAGAAAAAATCTATAGGAACGCAAAAATGTATGTTTTCGTCAACTATTGCAAGGAATATATCTTGGGTGTGTAAATCAGCCAAGAGTTCTTGGCACAGAGCGGCTATGGGTTCTTACTTTCTCGTATATGCAGAATATTCGAACTGAATACATACAAGTGGAGGGCACGATACCGGTATCCCCTCATTCCTCAGTAATCGTTGGGCCCAAGGCACACCAATTCGCGACCCGCCGTTTTCTAAATGGGTCGGGTCACTCAAGCGGTTTAGGATTTTACCTCGTTAGATTTTTCTTTCATAGATTACTGCTATGAGCGGCATTACACTTTTTTCATTAATCGATACGACCATTACGATTAAACGAGTTTCCACAAATCTCGTTTACCAGGAACGTGATAACTATCTCGTTTGCATTCAAGCGTTATAGCGATTGGATCGTTAGTCACTGATGAACGCAATTCGAACCGATATTTTCCTGCATGTTACAATAATCAGATATCGTTGATACGAAATAAATTTTGCAATCTGTGACGAGAATTAAGTATTAAAATTTTGTAATTTTCGAGATGCCTTGCAGGTTGTTTTTGTGTATGTACAATCTAGAAAATAGATTGCTATTGGTAAAGCATAATTATAGTCATTAGATTACTCTTTATTCTCCAATAGTCACAATATTACCTTTGAATTTTCCACCGGCGAGAAATTCAAATTGCTTTAACTGGATACAGTTATTTGGTAATGCTTTTAGAATTCTGAGGTTCAAAATCTTTAGGATACGATACCATTTGAACTTTTGAAACACCTGTCCCCATCTGTGAAATTCTCCTGAGTGTCATTTGCTTTGAGGGTGAAATTGTCCACGTGATATGGTGACACTTTGGGACCCGCCCTTGTGCGCGAAAACCAGACAATTAATGCCAGCCAGTTTATTTTCGCTCGAATAGACGTTTATTATTAGCTTGATGTCTTGTTACCAGAATGCGTTCCGAGAATATGTTGGGACATTGAATTTCTGGAATCCAAGAGGTTGTCGCTCCGAGCAAATTGGATAATGCAATTAATTCATTGTCTACTCTGAACCAGCTTGTCCTGAAGGCGTGGGCCTCCAAATTTCATTCAGTTTATTTCCCGATTTAAAATTCAATTAATCGGTTAGAATTTTTAAGAGGAAGGAATTTTAGCTTTTTAGCTATTTTAAAAGGTTTTGAATTCTACTTTTTGAGCAACTAAAATGTCTAAAAAAATCCAAACACATTATCTGTTAAAATATGCCAAAAATACATAAGTAAGTTTCGTTTTGAAAAATGGTTTAAAAAATGTATAAATTGACCTATGATTAAACGAAGTATTTTGTCGTCCCGAAATTCAGGATGAGTAGTTAAATCTTTTTCATAATTTCGTCTACTCATCCCGAAATTTCGGGTCGACTAGTTCATCCCCTTTTCCAAATCCTACAATGATTAAAAACAATTTTCTAAATTATACGTTTAATATTAAGCTACTCGAATTTAAAAATTAAAGCGTGTTAACATTCGCTAACACGTATAAACTTCGAGTATAATAAATTGATAATTAGATCATTATTTATATTTTATGTAGAACTGAAAAAAATACAAAATTTGAAGTAGTTTTTACTATTTCAATTATACTTTTTATGCGTTTATGCTTTTGGAAGTGAGTGCTTCATCCAATGTTTTTATTTACCAATGCCAATATCAGAGCGTTATTAAATAAAGGTGATAAATGAAGCTGCTTTTTTCCATGTGATGATGTGGTACATATGAATTTTTTAAACATATTTGTTTTTAACACTTATAACTTTGATGTACCATTTAATATTAACTAGCAATACATTATTTTTTGTAAGAAGAAATGTTCGTTTGTGCCATTTTTACACTATTTGTTATTAACAATAATAAGGGTTAATTTTTTGCTAACATTTTTTCTTACATTATTAATGCTGAGGTAATTTAAAAATACTTATAGTGAAAAAAAACACTTGCTAAAGTTAAAAAACAATAACAAATGCGTATTTATTAATGAAATTATATATTACATATATTAACTATTGTTAATTTATTTATTTACTAAAAATACTGATTAAAGTATTAACTGGCTTCTAACGCAACTTATTGATAAAACCGAAAATATCTACAATCAAACGTTTCTTCGGATCATATTAGTTTAATATATTTGTTATAAATAATTAAATATATTTCATATTAACAGATTGTCGTGTTGATACCTGTTTTGAAATAGTTTCAATTGTGCTAAGTGGGAGAGGAGAAGATCAAAACCTATAGAGAAAGAAAACAAAAATGGAAATTTCTGGATATACACTGCACTCCCGCATGAAAAGTTTCCGTTATTGATGACAAGGTGGTCCAAGGGGGCAAGAGAGTGACACCGCTAGGTCATCGGATTAATTCCAAAACATCGCAGGAGTGTATGAAAAAAGCGGGCCGTACCCTCTACAGTTAATCGTGTCGTCTGCTTCAATCAGTTGCAAAATGTTGCAGGCCATTTACTTCATTTCGCTTTCAGTCACTCAGTGATTTACTTTGTGCGCTTTACGAAAATGTCTAAAGAAAATAAGAGGAAGCGTTTATCTTTCCAATACAAAAATAAGCTTTTAGACGAAGTGAAATTAGGTACTTCAAAACAGGTGCTTCAAAACAGATTTATATTTTTAGTTTTGAATGTCAATCTTTGAACTTTATAATCTACAAAAGCTAAAAATGAAAAATTTGCAGTTTATCTGCATTTCATTTAAACTTGTTTAATGGGAAAGTGTTAATTCCTTCCATTTCATGCATTATTACTTCAAATGGAAAAATGCTCAACCTTAGAGTTCAAATTTTTTATTTCATTGACCGTGAAAAATGTTTGCGAACCGAGAAAAAAAGTCAGAAATGACAAGCAATTTTTTTCTATTAAAACGACCACCCTGATGTACGTTGACAATTAAAGATCTGTACTTTTATCAAGTTTGATTTTCCAGCATAAACATCTTCACGCTCATTATGACATTATACATTCAAAATAGAAAAAATACAAAAACAAAATATTTTTACGGTGAAACTCCAACAGAAATGATTCATACGACCCAGATTGTTTATAGTGCGCCAAGTCCCGAGATTGTACGAAGGAGATAAAGGATATCCCGAAACGTCTACTATAGCGGGACTGCAGTGTAATTGTTTATTATTATTATTATTATCTTGAAAGGCTAGTCTATTTTAGTGCCATACCACTATGGTTCAAACATATTGTATATTATTTAAATTTTCATTGAAACAACAGGTCTCCCTCGCTTCTAAAGTATCATAAAGTCCTTCATCACGAGTCTACACAGAAAAAAAGTCTTAAATTTGGGTTGGCATTGTTTTTAGTTTTGCCTTAAATTTAGCCCAAGACTAAAAGAAAGGATGAATCTCGTTTCAAAAGAAGTCCTTATCGACTTAGAACTGAAATTAATTCATTAATATGGCTTATTCGTAAGTATTCATCTTGAAACAAGTTCCAGTAGGCTAACGTTTAGCCCTCAAGAGGCGAGATTCGAGAATCTAACCTCTTCTTGCAATTGTGATCTCACGCAACACGAATCGGAAAATAGTCATAGTAGTTCAGTGAACGTATTATATCTGGTTTGGCCTGCTTTCTTTAATTATCCTGTTCTACAATATTCTGAGTCATATTCCAGGTATGTACATCTCATCATATACTTTTGTTATTGCGGTTCTTCATCGTACAGCCACAGTCTTAGTCGGAATTCTCGTCGTCACCTAAACTATAAAAATCTTGACACGTGCCGTGCTACATTTTATTTTCATTCTTTTTATCAAACGGGATATTTGATGATGTATCGTGAAATACGGAATTGAAGAGAAGAATTTCTGCGCAATTTAATTATATATTGCTCATAAAAAAGTGCTTTTATATTTCACTGATACTCTGCTATTAATTCAGTCAAAGTGTAAAACCTCTAAATCCTTAAGAGGTTATACTTTTTCTTGTCATATTATGTCAATTTTTTACAGCAAAATGAAGTAATATTCCTCTATAGTCAATATATAATAAGCTGTAATCTGTAAACTTTTTTTTTGAGTTAAAAATAATTTTTTATTTGTTCCAAAGACTACCATTATATTTTTGATTAGAAATTAATCTCGTTTGTTTAAAAATTCTACTATTTAGTTGAAATTTAACTATTTAGAAAAAACTTGTTGTATTTTTAATTGGAAATTAATTTTTTAACTGAAAATTTAACTATTTCATTTTTGGCTAAAAATTGTACTTTTTAGTTTAAAATTGATGCAAAATTGATGTTTTTTGTTGATAATTCACCTTTTTTATAGGAAAAATATTTTTTTTTCATATAAAAATCTACATTTTACTGGAAAGTTTAACGCTTTGGTTAAATTTTGAATGTTGAAATCTTTACTTAATAATTTATTTCGTACTATGAAGATTCATCATTTTAGATGCAAATCATTCATCTCTTAGATAAAAGTGTACTATTTAGTTTAGAATTTGTTTTGCGGAAAATTATTTTTTTTTAATTAATCTCCTAGGTTAAAGATTCATCTTTTTTTATTTAAAGTGCTACTGGTTGGTTAAGAATTGGTCTGGTTTGGTTAAAGATTCAACAATTTTAGTGATAGTTTGTCTTTATTTGTTTAATTAAACTTTATTCTATTTCAATTAAAAATTTTTTTTTGTTGAAATATGAACTATAACATGTTTTGTTGAGAGTCAATTAGATAATAAATCATATTTTTTAAATCGCTAATTTTGTCACTATATTTCTTTATCTATCGTCACATAACCAAATGAATTGAATACGTGTACTCAATAATAATAATAATTATTCATGAATGTATAAACTCGATCTTTTTGAAATGATGAAATGGTCGAAGTGAATTCCTCAAGTAGGGAAAATATAAGAGGCGACCCGAAGAGGCTTCCGCGTAACAGGGTTAGCAGTCGGAGTGCGATCGTGACTCTTTGCAAAGAGCCGACAGAGCACATCGTCATTATGGGTCTATGGTTCTTTCCAACAAGCGAAAACTTATGGCAATCACGCGATCCTGTAAGTTCTTGTGACCGACCTTGGGACCGACAATATCCGCCAGTCCTATATCTCGATCAAGAAAGTTTTTAAAAAATTGATATAATTTCGCTTCAAACCTTCAGGAGAAGAATAGGTTCCAGAATTGGAAATAAACTTCTGGGTGTTCTCATACTTTGAGCACATTGCGTGTCGAATCGGTAACTTCAGTTCCCTAAAGCGTGGTAGGATTCCGCATTCCGGCATATGAGGATAGGTAGTAGGTACCCTCTTCCATGATGATGTAAAAGTTACGTAACGGTATATCGGGACTCGGGTTACCTATGCGAGATAATGTGGCGTGAATTTAAGGGCGGTGCAATGCAAGCAACTCTTTATAGAATTAGTGCTGATTCTACTTTTTAATAAATAATAAATAAATTTGAAGGATCCTGGGACATGTGGGCGTAAGTGCCAAACTTCGTAAATGCAATTTATGGGCTTAAACTAATTTTTTAGACCTAAATCGGGTCCTCGTATTTATAATTTTTTTCTAATTTAAAGATAAAAAACATATGCCGTTCTTTGTATGTCAATATTTTCATTTATTTTTTTTCGTTTTTTTGTATGGTTTGATACATTTAAGTAATAAACTGAAAGTACTTTATTGTTGTTTTTTTTCAATTTAAGAAATAAAGAAAATATGACTTTTCTGTGTCACATCCGGCGTTTTTTGAAACGCGCCGTCTTTTGACAAGGATTTTTTTTTAAATTATTACCTTTTTATATTGCTCGACAGTACCATTATTCTTAATGTATTTTTATGTTTTTTGTTCCTCAAGTCATCCAGGTATAACAATTGACTGCAAATATTTTACTCCGACTAAACAAAAACATGTTTTGTATCAACAGAATTTAATCTTTTTTTGTCAAATTTGTCAGTGATACCAGTTCCTTTAAGACTTTGTACATTTATTAAAACAGGTATTAAATGAATGTGATAACTAACTAAAAATAATTTACAGTGGGCTAAAATAAAAAAAAATTGGTTATAATGTTAGAGATAAACTAATGAACGAAACGGATCCATAGCTTTTATATAAAATATGACAGATATTAATGTTCGCTTACATTTAGTTAAGAATATCTGCTGTTTACCAATCACTTAAACAATTTTGCCCATTTTTTATGAATTGGCTTGATTTTATTTTGGGGAATCAACTAAAAGTGTCTTTTGCCAAATACTTCTTGCTGTTATATTATTTTTAACTTGATCGAAGCTTTTAATTTCTTAAAGTGTTTAATAAAACTGTGTATATGTAATTAAAAGTTTTTGTCGCCATACGAAATATAATAGATGGAAGTCTTCTGAAAGGCATTTCGAGTTGATTTCACAAACAAATTAATATTCATAATGAAATAGGCAGCAAGAAGTCTTTGTTAAGACAGTTTCAGTTCATTCCACGAGAAGAATGAAGCCTATTCATGAAAAAAAGGTTGAGATGTGATTTTGTTTTTAAAGATTTTAAACATAATTTGTAAACAGAAGCTATTCTTATTTTATTGCCATATTCCATAAAATTCAAACTCAAGTTAAAAATATCTAACTATTGCGAATCATGAAAAAAGCACTTTTTTTAATAGTTTGTTTATAAGATTATGAAAAAAATTCTTTCTGTAACTGTTTGAAAATTATTTTAAGTTAGTTATTACGTAGATTTTTGATATCTTTTAATGAATTTTAAAGTCTTCAAAGATATGGTTAAGTTCGACAAAAAAGTATTTAAACTTTGCTGTTAAATAACAAATTTTTGTTAAGTTGGAGTGAAATATTAGCAGTCAATCGTTCTACCTGGAATATTTACGGTCATTCAAAACAATAACATCAAATCCGTTAGAAATTGTACTGTCAGGCGATTTTCATCCATAAAAAGGTGCTTTTTTCAAATTGTGCGCCCACCTTTGACAAGAGTATTTTTCTCCTTCTTTCAGGGTGTTCTTTTCATGGTTTGTCAGGCATTTTTTTGTGTCTCCTGTATAATTCATGTTTTGGCACTTATCCCTTATTTCCTGGAACCTTTAATTTCACTTCGTTTTTTTTAGAAATTGGAACATGTTTGACGAAAACCTTTATTTTTATTTCTGTATATAAGTCATATAAGTCATATAAGTGGTGTCATTATTTTTAATTGTATTTCCTTACTAGTTTTATGTTTTATAATATTTCATTTTTTTCTGAAAACCTCCTGGTCATATGGCATACTTGCAATTAAGATAATACAAATAATGTATGTTTATGACTTTGAAGTAGCAAGATATAAATAATGCGACATATATCATTGTTTAAAGTGAGCTGTTATTTTAAATGCGACAATACAAATATTTTTAAAAAATTATGCGTTTTTTCAAAATCAAGAGAGGAAAAGTGAATTAATAAACTATCTATATGCCTAAAAATAAGACAAAATACTATTAAATTTCATCAAGTCTATTGAAATCAAAAAATTTAAAACGAAATATCATAAGTGTATGGACTAAAACATTTTTTCTGACCGGAAAAAGGCAATTTAGACTTGTTATCTGGCAAATGACGAGATATAATTATAAAACTATTATATCTGTAAAACTGGACTTCATGTTTCTAGGACATAACTTTTTATCGAACATTTCGTGAAAGTAAACGAGCTTGGAAACTTGTTTGGAAAATGATAAAAAGGGTACATTTTTGCTCGATTTTACCTCAATTATACTACTTATAAGAAAATATACATACAAGTATTAGAAACATACAAATTATGATTAGGATTTAAACATTTTTTTTTGTTTTTATAGGGTTGATAGAGATAAAATATCTTTATTCCTTCAGTAATAACGTACCAGGCATAAAAATGATTACATTTGATTGATAATCGATATTTATTTTGAAATCGAATTTTGAATTCATGAATGGGTTGTCCTGATTTCGAATCTGATATAGTGAGTAACTATTCACATACCAAAGTAGATATTAACGAGAGTCAGCAAATTGTGGGGAAGAGAAGGAAGATAATAATTACACATCAGCTTCGTAAACGGCATCACTTAATATTCCTCTTAGACATCCGCTAGCGATAATAAATCGGGCAAGTGGTTCTCTCTTATTTGGAATCGAGTTATCGTTTGCGATGAAATCTTTTTATAAGTTTCCTGCTAATAAGAAATTCGAGTAATATGCTTCAAAAATTGAAGAGCCAAAATTTGATAAACATTTGAAATTATATAGTATTTTGAAAGATTCTCAAATATTCAATTTCAGAAAATATCGTTTTTATCTAACAGTGGACTTACAATTTTAAATGTGCTAATCAATATTTTATTTCGTAAATAATATTGAATAAATTATTCAAAAATCTGTCGCTTTCCAGTAAGATTCCATTATGGATATATTTTAATGCAATTTCTTGTTGGAGAAAATAAAATACTTAAAAGATATCTTATTTTAAAGAAGAATATTTTTACGGGCATTCTTGTGTTATTAAAGATGTTTATCGAAATACGTGAGAAAACGTCGCACCAACAGAAGAAATTCGGGCTGACTTTTGAGTGACGCACACGCACAGGTTTGAATTGCTTTTCGTCGCGTGACCATCATTGCCTTGGTCCGATGTCTATTTGTGTGTGTGTGTGTGTGTGTATTAATGAATTTTTGCATTCAAAAATGATAAATAAATCAATAATATAATACATATTTTTGTGTATTACGTTAATGATTGTATGTAAAAACGTCCTTTCCATTTAGAAAAAATGTTCTTGAACTAAAAAAAATGTTTTTTTTTTTGACATCCGTGAAAATTTGGTTTAATTAAACCAAGTTTTGTTGATTTAACAATATATTTTGACTGAAACAACAAAATTTCTTTATTGAATCAACAAAGTACATCATCTACTAAAATATTTGGTTAAAATAACCATAACATTTATTTAGGTCAACGAAATATTTTGTTGTGAATATAAAAGCGATGTTCCATGGTTGGACCAGCCAAAATGTTGATTCAACTAAATCGTTTTCTGACTGCTGCAATTCGAATGTGTGGAATTTCACATAGAATCAGCGATGTACTTATGGCCATTCTTCAGTAGCAAAAGTCACTGAAATTCCAGTAATCTATATTTTGCACTGATCAGTCACTGAAAATCCGTACTGATTTGGGCAAACAACACAGGTAAAAGTGCTGGGGCTCATTGCGGCATAAGAAGCTAAAATTGGCAAGGGCAACATAAAATTGATCTAATTTTTCATTTTGTCCTCACCGATCTTTATTTTTTTTCTATGGTGAGATTCCCTCCAGGATTTTTACTCAAACCGCTTTCTACCTTTTGTTTTTTGTTTTTTTTTTTTGTGTGTGACTAGTAAGATGGAAACATGAGGGATATATAGAATATAGATTATAGACGAATTCATATATTTTAAACGCAGAAAAATACATATTTGAACAGACGATAAATTAAAAGTGTGTTATGAAAAAGTGCATTCTTAAGGACGACTGGATTGAGAGAAACAAATACATGAGCTGGCAGCATGAATAAAAGAATGCGGTATTCAGCGATGAAAATAGTTAATTTAGATTGGTCGGTGGTTAAAATTATTATTCACGTAATTTACAAAAGGAAACGCAAATTTAATTGAAACATACTTCAGGTGGAGAAAGTGTAATAATCCATCTGAACAACTTAAGGATAAAACAGAAAAATGCATAGTTAGAATTTTTAGCTCCTTAAAGTAAAAAAAAAAATGACAGCAATTTTCTCCAGAAATAAAATTATTTAATGTCAAACATCTGTAGAGATAAAAAACTATCACGAAATTTTCTGTAAGAAAATTTAAGTAAAGCGTTAAACAAATTCTGTAATACTAACAATGAGCAAGCTAGAAATGTACTTGTCTTATTCCTTCCCCAAATAGGGGTTTGTTTTCTTCACAAAAAATTATATTTTCCTCCAAGTAATTACAATGCTGTTAGAAAATTCCATAAAAAATGTGATAAATCTGATAAATCGTTTTTTTTTAATTTAGAACAGGCACAGATCATATACGTGGTTCGGGATTTTAAAAAAAAATTTGCAACATGTCAGGGAATGTCTGAGAGAGGCACTTGAAATAACTGTCGAGCATAATTTGAAATATTCGCATTTTAATTTAAAATTGTTTCATTGAGTCCATGGAAAAATCTAATGTTGAAAATGCGACAAGATTTGGTCACTGAATATTAATGGTCAGGGAAAATGAAAAATTGGCCAGGAAAAATCAAAGAATTGTGAAAATGAAGTTTTGCAGACAAACGGATATAATAATAGCGGGTCGCTAGAATGACAGAGTTGATCTACTTATATCGACCCACTATTATTATCTCACGCTGGTCAATTTTTCAAAGATGATAAGCAGCCCTATCCGACTCCCGACCTTTTGTACAGCAGCTCTTGTAGCTTACAAGTTGAACATGACGGGTGAGCTCATCCGCTAGCCACCAGATAGCGCTTCATTCGTCCTGTTCCAGAACAACATTGAGTCTTATATGTCAAAAGTCTTAAAATAATAAAATAGCGGTTTTTAATTTATTATTCTGACTTTTAGTGATAATAGTGAGATTTAATGCGTCTTCTTGAATCTTTTGATACGTCAAACATGGGTCGTTAAGAAGTTCGGTGGTGTATAAGTACCCTTTTGTAATTCAGGATACAAATCCTTCAAAAAAAAGCGAACTCTCATTTCAGTTCCTTCAGATTGAGATCTGCTTCGCGAATAAGTAAAAGTAATTCTTCAGTAGGATTATACCTTATAAAATGGTCAAGTTGTTTGTAAGCTACATTTTTTAGCCGAACAAATTGTCAGGACACGAGAAGTGAAGGATCCCAAAGGCAAGGTTATGTTGTCGCTATGTTTGTGTATTAGAAGTTTTATGCTTCATATATTATTAATGAATAATTTAAATAGAAGGCAAAGTAAGAATTTAAAAAAAAAATGGTTACACATATAAGTTAACGAAACGGGAAATAACAGTGTTTTCTCTGCATACAAAAGGAATGGGAGAGTTTATTATTATAAGCAATATTTTATAGAACTTAAACAATAATTATTTATTTAATTTTAAAAACCAAATTACTTATTTACACATGTTTATTATCTACTGTTAATAACAAACATGTGTAAAATTATAGTTTTAATAATTTTTTTTTAAAGTGCCATCAGAATAAATCCAAATATAATGAATATAAATGGTTAAACGCTTTTAAATGTTACTTGCAATGTATGAAATTTTGAGAATACAGCTATATATAGCACTTTTACAATAATGTTTTTTCAATAATCCTTTTAAATTTTATAACTTTGATCGGGAATGTTATTATTCAATATTAATTATTGAGTTTCCCATAAAACCAATGTTTTTCTGGAACAGGAAGATTGACGCGCCGCTCAGCGGATTATTTCGCCCGCGAAGTAGAACTTGTAAGCGACAACTACTTTTCTCAATAGTCAGATAGGGCCGATGATAACTGACATACTTCAGAGAACAGTAAAACAGTAATAGTATGTCAGTTATCATCTTTAAAAAATTCTGCAGTTCAAAAATGTTATTATTATTTTTAAAATTCAACCATTGTTTCAAAACACATCCTTTTTATTTGAAAATACAACTTCTTGGTAGATAGTTAACTTTTTGTTCTCTTTTCATTGAAAATAAAACTGACTGGATAAAAGCTGAGCTTTTTTGTTAATTTTTTTAAAGAAGGTTTATTCATAATGCAACTTTTCTTTTTTTTGTTGAAAATTGATATTTTTGTGTTGAAAAAAAAAGGTTGAACAATTTGGATGAACTTTGATTTCTTTCTTGACTGTAAAATAAATAGTTTTGTTAGAAGTTAATTGTTTTTTATTGAAGAATTCATAGTTTTTTTTTACAATTGAACTTTTTAGTATAAAACTGAATTATTAAATAAAAGTTTAACTATTCCAATTTTGGACAAAACCTTGTCTATTTAAGTTGAAAATTCAAGTTTTTCTTTGAAAATTCATGTGTTTTGTTGAAGTCATCTTTTTGTTAGATTTTTTTTTAAATGTACAGTGTAAGTTTTCCATTTTTGGTTGAAAATTTACATTTTTTAGTGGAAAATCATCTTTCTCGGTCAATAAAACTAATCATCTTTCTTTGAAATGTTCTCCTTTTTAGTTAAAAATGCAACTGTTTGGTTGAACATTTACTTTTTTGCTAAAAATTCAACATTTCGGGTTGAAAATTCAAAAATTTTCTAAAAAATGTAAGTCTCTGGTTGAAATTGTAACTGTTTTTGGTGGAAGTTAAATTTTGTTGTTTTTGGAAGTTTGACTAATATTCACTGGAAAGTTAATCTTTTTGGAAAAAGTCACTTTTTTTGGTTGCAATCAATAAATAATTGTAATCAATTTTTAAATATAAATCTGAAATTGTTATATCCATTTGTAAAAGATTATTTACAAAAAAACATTCCGAGATTTAAAGTTTGGTCTTCGAATATTAATATTAAGGGAAAATAAACCATTGTTCAGGTAAAATTCAGCCAATCTGGATCAAAAGTATTTCTTTACTTTATTTTTCATTAATTAGAAAATCATTCTGCATGTTCATAATAATGTTCTGTCAAAATAAAAATACAGAAATAAGTAACTCAACAAATTATCAAAATAATTTTAAACTGTAGTCTTGGGGGCTTGAACTGTCACAAACTGATTACAATGGTTAATCATTGTTAGTTTTCGTAAATGTATTAATTGATTGCCCTAAACATCAAAAACTACCTTTTGCGGAAGTTAAAATGTTGTATTTATTTATCTTGTTAATTCATTTAGGCATCAAAAAATCTAAAAAATGGCATACAGAATCTTCAAAATTTAAAATATAATGTTTTAAATCCTATAAATGTTAGTTTTAGAAACCAAGGAGTAAAATTTCAGGTATAATGGGGTCAACAAAATGTTCTGGATGTATGATAACATCAGTTGTATTCCCTGGCAAACTATTATCATACTTACGAAAATTAACATTAATTAATCATTTTAATAATTCTGGGTTTGTTTAAGTCCCCAGGTTAATGCTTTAAAATTATTTAAAATAGAAAGGAAAAAATATATTATATTTTTTGAACAAATGAAAAAAGTGTAGGAGGTGCGTCATAAAAAACATGGAGCTTTTTTCGGGCACTATACGTGAATAAAACTGGCAATAAAATAAACATATAAATTCGTACCATTTTCAGAATTTCGAGAAAAGAATCCCGATTGAAGTTGTATTGAGACATAAAAGCTGATGGTCCTGAATTCAGTGAAGTCCGAGGTGCTGACTCTGAAACCATTCTGAGCATCGACTTTTCTTTGAATGGCAACGGAGCAAAATGGCGTAAAGAGGTCGGATGTAGGAGATCGAGACTTAGGGGTGGGATAAATCGAGAAAATAAAACTGAGGAAAAGAGAGGGTTGGAAAGGACGTGACAGCTGGCAGGAAACCATAATAGGATGCGCTCACTTGCTGCTAATGCTGACTTGGTGTTTTTATAAGCCACTGATTCTTTTACCACACCTTGCACGACTGATTCTCTTTTTAAATAAGAAAAAAACTTGTTATAAATATTCCTATTCGCAAAATTATCATAAAAAAACAGACGGTCAAATCAACATTGCATACAATAAATTTTTGGTAGTAAAAATAAATATTTATTTTTATAGTTCGGAAAACCTATATGAATTGATTATTATGTACAAGCATGATAAAGAAAATTTGCTAAAATACATCAGTGCTGCCCATACTTGGCGAATGTCAGGAAATCGTTCCCTCACGAAATTGCAGTTTGTGTGGCAATTTTGATCACTTACTCGTGAGCGATTGAGCAAGTAGTATGAAGTTATTGAATTTCCAATAACAATGAAAGAGTGTGGGTATGAATAAACACAAAAGAAATGGGAAAATAGCTCCAACCATAGCCTGAAATACGAGCAAGAAACACGTTAATTGTAACTGGAATTATAAAAGATTGAAAATAATAAGTGATAATCAAATGAAAGATATTATATATATTTACCACTAAATTAAATATTTCTTTTTAAACATTCAAAATATTCCTAAAATTTTAGGAAGATTTTAGAAATTTGAAAAATATTCTAGAATATTTTAAAAGATTTAAAAATATTTTAGATAATTCCAGAACATTATTGGGAGCAACTTCCATCTGTAAAAATGACACCGGCCTTGAGATGCGTATCCATTCCAAAAAATTTTTGTTTAACCCTTTCAAAATACCCATCGTTTCAGAATACTTTAAAACATTCTAATATCGGGGAATAAAGTCCTTAACTTGAACAAGGCTACTTCGAAATATTTTGATTTCTCGCCATTTCTCGTACCTCGGTGAAAATGTTGTTTTTTTAGAAGAGCAACCAATCTGGAGAAAATCACTGTTGTCAATCTAGAACATTTTAGAGGTACGTCATCCTGACAGTACCATTTTTTCAAATCGAAATTTCTATTAGTCTATAATTAAGGGCTCATTTAGGGCTAATTTAATGCCCAACCCCTAAATTTAATGTAGTGCAATTTTTTCAAAAAATTACTGGCACTGCCAGCTTGACTTCAAGCTAGCAGTGTTACGTGCGGAAGCAATGGAAGCATTGACTTTATCCAATTTCGATTCCTGGGTCTTGTCGATTATTTCTCTTGTATATTTTCATCAATGAGAAGTTTGTTAGTTACCGAAAACATGATATGTTAACAAATCTTTGATTAAAATCAGTCAAAACAGCGGAAAGACTTCTTTGACATACAGAAATGTGAAAAAAATAATTTTTGCGTAAAAAGAATTTTTTATTTTCAAACCAACCTAACCGATTACGTGAGGGAATTTATCTTTTGTTTGGATTTCGTGTTTGAAATGAACATGCTTTCAAGATTCAATATTTGAGGGCTATAAAAAGTTCGTGATCATTTATCTAATGGTGAATAAATTCACGCTTGCTCTTGTAGTATCAATTCTGATACAGAGTTTAAACTTCTGGAATTTTCCTGAGTAAAATACTGCAACAATAAATTGAAGGTCCTGCAGTAGCTTGTAGCAAAGTAAGTAAAGTACGTTGACACATTCTTTGGATGTGTATGTCACATAAAATTAACCATTTATTATTTAATTTAAAACTTTTAAAGGCAAGTATACTATCGTTGGAATCGTTATAATTCGCAAATAGAAACTATTATAATTCTAAATTAAGAAGTACTAAATTGAAAATTTGGTGTAGTTTACATTTTACTCATCAATAGATGCAAAGAGCCCACGCTGACCATGGTCGATAGTGACAGTTCAACCTCGTGAGGGGAAACCGCGTAGTTACAAAACAGTACACAGGTAGCTGGAGCAGAATTGAACACTACCTTATTTTTCTTCTAGAAACATTATTCAAGTTCGGGACCCTTGAAGATAATTTCAAAATGAAACAATCGTCAGTAAACAGTTCAGGCTGTGTTAGTTCCATTTTTTTCACAGCCAAGAGATTTCAGCCACCCAAACCAAGGTTGTGTTTATTGCAGCCGTTATAAATTACGCACCTGTAGAATGCTACGTTTTAAGCAGATGTTTAACTTGCATTTGTCAATCTTTACATTTTTCTCGTCCTTTTTTCAATGTCAATTAAAGGTTAATGGAACGTTTTTTTAAAAATACGTTCTGAATAGTATCAAAAATACTTGTTAAAATTATGGTATTAAAGATTCGAAAATGCGTTTTTTAGGTTTCCTTAAGCCTATGTTCCGGCTTGCGACTACATTTCAGCTCATACAGCGTGTCAACTTCAGTCCCTTAATCATTTTATTTTAAAACCTCAACCCTATTCTAGTTATAAGCTGATGCTGTCTTCTTTTTGTTACACCTTAAAACAAGCCTATGTTTGGTATTTTATTAGGACTTTTTTCTGTGATAATTATTATATTATGGGCATAAATTTATCTGTAGCAGTTTAGTACCATGATCGGGGAAAATAATAAAGTCGATTAGTTTTCTTATTATACAGGGTGTCTAAAAAATCCCAGGACGGTTAGATATTTCCTCAGGTAAAATATTTTTCAAAAAAGTGAAAGTCATTCCTGAAGTAAATTTCAAGGAGGAAGTTAATGGTGACCTTCATTTTGACCTTGAGGTTGACCTTCATGGCTTTTTGAAGGTCAACTTTGTTTTTTCAAGTGTAAAACCCCTTTTTTACATCTGCAATCGATAGAGCGGAAAATTCTACGTTTAGGTACGTACCCAAGTCATAGGTAAAGTGTAACGTTCAAACGCAGTTAGAGGTTATTTTAAATTCGCAAAGTTTTCCAAGAGGTCAGTGCAATTCCTGGAGTAAATTTCAACGAGAAATTCATTGGTGAGCTCTGTATTGATCTTGGTTACAGAGTTTTGAATATTGTAATATCATAAGGAAATTTTTCATTAAAAGTTCCAGGTGTTCTGGTGAGAGTCCTGTTCCTCCCCAAAGAGTGATACAGTCCTATGCCGTTTTTCGATACCTAAGTTAATACCTGAGGCGATGCCATAAGTTCTATACCGTTTTTCCATACGAATATTACGAATCGAAACTAAATTTACGTATAACGAGCAAAAACTAACTATCTTTCACTAAAAGATTATTATGGCGCAAGCTAAACTTTCGGAACGAGAGAGATTATCTGTATTAATCATGCGTGGTTTGGGAGATCGAGTTCGAGCTTATGATCAAGTTCGTTTGCTTTTTAATCGCACTTTTCTTAATGGATAAGGGTTAAATCCTGTCTCAAAGTCAACAATTGAAAGAACTGTAAGGCGCTTTATGAATCATGGATCTATCAAGGAACTTCAGAGAACTGGTCGGCCAAAATCCGCAGGATCTGAGGAGATGCAGAGAGACGTAGCCCAAGCATTTGTTGAAAACCCACACCTTAGTTTACGTCGAGCTAGTGATGAGCGTGACGTTGCTCCTGAGACA
>JAAAKG020024433.1:0-20070 GCA_010014905.2 Druon quercuslanigerum | reverse complement strand
TTTACTGGTTTTTATTCAAACTAAACTTGTTAGTAATTATACTACTAATGAGATAAAAATGGTTTAGAACATATTAATTAATTAATATTATTAATAATATAGTATTATAGATTTTATATAAACATTACGGCTAATTACTGAAGATAAAATAAAATGGAAAACTTAGATCAACTATTTCCCAATAAATATTTACGTCTTAAACTACTCTTTCTACAGTAAATTTATATTTCTTTTCCAAAATGTGTTAGACTTAACAATGTGGCTACCTTTTTCGATTTCATAAATCAAGTTAAAGATTGAGTAATGTGCTTGTCGACCTTATACTGAAAAAATCAATATTTTAAATTTGTTACTCAATACAAAAATCCCGTTTCCATTATTTCCTCTAGTGTACAGTCGTTTGCATATAAAATATGCTCGGAATATTACTTATGCAAATTTTTACGAATTGAAAATAATAAAGAAAATAATATTCAAAGTCAATCATTTATTTTTTATTCACTTTCATAAGTATTGAAATTTTCATCTTTTTAAAGGCAGTTCGAAGTTATCGCCCCCTCACGTGCTCGGTCAGTGCTATTTGAATGCTCCTATTTTGTTAGCGAATAACTTAATTAGGGTAGAACTTTTTAGAAAACTTAATTATATCCTACCAAGCATTTATTTTGCTGGAAGATTGGGCTTACTCAAAATTCCCTCAATAAACGAAGCGTTTGAAAATTGTCCAACGTTATTTTGATACTGATTGCAAAAAAATGTATAACTTTTTTATTTAACAAAATAAATCAATTTGAAATAGCACATAATCTTAAGAACAGTTAAAAGGATATTTCGTTTAATTTTTATCTTAAAATATAAGGAACTTTGTCTTTTGGAGCGAGTTGAAGTGAAAATATTTAGTAAATTTGCTGGTCTGAAAAATGAAGTTTTTTTGATTTTTTACAGAAACGGTAAAAGATACAACTTTTTTGTCGAGAGAAAAAAGATGCGTAATGAAATTGTCTACAAAGTGATGTTTTAAAAAGTTAAATTTCGAAAACTGATTTTCAAGTCATCAGGGGCCAACTCGAGCGGTCTGAAGCGGCTAGGCAAATTTTATGCGTGGTTATAGAATCCGGAGTCTCAATTTACGCTTTCTAGTAAGGTTGCGTAAAATTAATGTTGTGTTGTTAATTCGGTTGATTTAAATCGATAGCTGTCGGTAAAAATAGTATTGAAACATAACTTCCAAACTTTTTTTTGTGTCCAAAGGGGATTACACAAATATTACCTATAAATCCTTAGTTTGGCCGGGTGGCCGAACATACGATTTCACTCATAAAGAGAATTCAGTCTCTGGCCAGTGCTTGCAATTTCCCACCGGGCACTTTTTAATTCTTAAAATTACGCAGTACACGAAGAAATTATCGTTTGTTAAATTTTGCTTTGTAATATTGATCTTTACAAGAGTTCGGTGGCAATCTAGGATATAACCGACAAAATAGTATTATTGCCACAGCGACACGAAGAAATATTTTATCCGTATCAATTATAAATATACTAAAAATGTTCACAAATTAAATAAGGAAACTGTAGTTGCAATAACCACGGTTAGTTTACCAGTTTAATAATAGGTATCGCAGAATAAAGTAATGATAAAATTTGTTGCAGGACATTTTTTAGAGGGATAAAGTTTTATTCAGACAACCTCGCGTTTTTTCAAAATACGTGTATTGTCATAGAAATTTCTACAAAAACATTAACCTGACCAGTGCCCGCCCGGCTACCGCTCGGTTCTTGTCCATGAAGCCAAGCCAGGGGTAGTACGGCCGGGATCCGACCAGAAACCTTGTTGTATTAGGGCCAACTGAGGAAATTTCTACACGGGTTGTCTTATTATAAAAATAAATATTATAATATCAAATTTGACAACCGTTAGTTTCTTCGTGGACAAGGTTCAAGCCTTCAGAAAATAGTCGTTTGCACTGCTAACTGGTTAGTTGAATATTTATAAATTGGTTACTATTTAACGTTTGTGTTTCAAAGAAAATGAAAGTTCATACCAGAATCAGTCTTTTTGTCCCAAATTATGTGACAGTAACCTCCTTATCATATATTTCTCGGGAAATAACTGACGCGTGCCTGACCATAGGTTTGTGGCCGACTTCTGTTTCCATTACCATTATATATACTAGACAATATGGAAGCCATATAGAAACTAAAATTCACAACTTTGCCCAAGTCTGGTTTTCAGTTTTTGACATAAAATAGGTTTTTTGCATTATGTGACCTACAAACTTATTTTTATCAACATATAGCGAATGGTTCTATTGATTTTTGTATAAAGCTGAGTTATCTATAGCTAAAGAATTGTATAATAGTGAGCAACTATGCTAGACTTGGATCTAAAAAATTAAAAAAGCTTTAATTTTAAAGACTTAAAATTTGAGGGTTTTAAACTGATTACATTTTCGAAAGTTCATAAATTCTAATTAGTTCCAAGTTTATATCTTTTGGCTTAGAATGCGAAGAAGTATGAGGAAAAAATATATATTCTTCGATTTATTGAAGCGAATATGCATATAGGCATTAGGGTAGAGTTGGGCTACTTCGATCACGGGGCTGCTTCGATTCACAATTGTCGAAAAAGCTGTGTAAATCGTTACACGGAAAGTTGTTGGAAAAAGTTCGTTACAAGCAAGGAGTGTTCCTTGAATGAAGAAATCTCATTTTTTCCTTAACAAAATGATGTCCTGATATTCCTACACTAGCTAATTTGCTAAAAAAATAAGATGTGGGGTTACTTCATCAATCTGTTTATTTTCATGTCAGAAAAATCACAGAAATCATACAAAAAGTTATTTTGAAATATATACAAATGTCAAAAAATGTTGTATTTCTTAGTTTGTGAATATAATGTGTCAAATAGTGATTTTTGATTAGATTTGAATCAATATTGAATGTACTTTATCTTCTAAAATGTGTTTAGAAAAATCTGCACATAGGGCGGAGGGCAGGGGGCCCAATTTGATCCAAATTTGCGTCACGTAATTTCTGTGATTTATATCTAATGATTGCGGCATTTATGTATATTGATCGAAGTAGTCTCACTTGTGGGGCTACTTCAATCAAATGACACGTTGAAGAAACATTAGATGGATGTTTGCTCTTTTATTTCACGACAAATAAATAAAAGCATTTGTACGCTTTCTTTGACAAACTCCTTTTTGAAAAAAAGTGGTCGAAGTAGCCTCACCCTTCCCTGTATGTCAACGCTCATTCTTCGATATTACACAAGGTATACTTTCTGGATGCAAGATGTTACGAAGAAAATATTTATATATTTTTTTTATTTAATTTTAAATGCCATCGTCATTGACTCTTAAATAGTGGAATATAAACTCTAGGCAGAACTCCTGCAAAAAATAGTCAAATAAATTCGATCAAATTCTTGGGATATGAGAGTGCAAAGTCCCAAGGAAACAAAGTACGGCACCATCATCTTCAAAAGTCATAGCATTTCGCGGATTTGGTGGAAACCTGTCGGAGGCTTCTCGGAGACCTTCTCTAGGTCGTTTGGAAATATTTTTGTTTTAAATTTGAATTTCTAATTTAAATCAGGTACCGCTTGGGCCTTCTGTTTCGCAGTTACGTAATCGATTACGTCTACTTCGATCTTCGTCGTATATGAATGACCCCACGGAGATGTTTGGAATTTCTACATCTTTGAGAGACATATCCGATTCATGAACTTGAGGTGAACGAGAACGGCAGTTGGCGCCATGTTAAAGGTCGCTTCTGTATTTTTAAGATTTGAAGTCTGAAGGTTATTATAGGTAATTTCAGAAGCATAAACAGAATTTATGTAAATAAGTATAATTTAAATTCTAATAAATCCTCCAACTTCACTGTTCTAATACGATCTGACTTGAATTCGACTTTCACCAACTGAAAGTTATGTAGACGGTAATCTGCATGTTATGAAGGTCTTGTTCATTCATTGTCAAGGGCCTTTTATTAGATTATTGGTTTCTTCTTTGAAAGTAGTTAATCGAAATGATGTTGTATTCATTACGCTAGCGAAACGGATCATTGTCTCAGAGGCCTCGAGAGAGCACTGGAGAGAAGTGTTACATAACACTCGGGCCCCGTGTCATTCGTTTCTTCTCATTTTTCTTTCGACGGTATCCATTGCGAACTGGTATCAGTATACTCGAATGTACTGAATTGTGTACTAATATAAGTAGGCGAGAGTCAGTTATACGGGCAGTCGCTGCCAGCGATTAGTTATTTAGTATTGCTGAAAAAATAGCGTCACATTCATTTTTTAAATAGATACTCAGTATCATCATTATTTTAATGACATTTAAAATGTTAAACATTGCAAGTGCATAGAGGAAGAAGGTTATTCCTATGGGAATTTGCAAAATCGAAAATCAATTGAAATATTACATAATTTTCCATGTATTTCGGAAGTTTGAGTGAAAATTTCTATTCGTAACATTAGACAATAAAAAATTAGTCATATTAACATTAAATATTATGGTTCAAAGTCACAAAGTTCGAAAATATAACAAATTATATGCACATGCTTCACTTTTTTTGTATACTCTGTATAGCGAACATCACTCGTTTAAATGTAGTATTCCAAATCGGCAATTTCCAAACAATTTTAAGTAAGCTATAATTACTTTAAATAACAAAAATAAGCGCTTTTATCAAATTTCTAGAACTTTAAATTCAACTATTTAAAAATGCATACGAATTCTCCATTATAAAGGTTATCATACCTTACTACATGATTTAAATGTGACACAAAGGATTTTCTACAGTTGATTATATAAATTTAACGTTTTTATGAGAGAATAAAATGTTCTAATTTCTAAAGTCGCTTGGGCACAGAGGGCTGGTCACCATATTTTATTTTGCACAGTGCATTTAAAGCAATTTTTTTATAAGTTTTAAGACAAAATTTCAGAACAGTCTATTTATGTAAAACTGTTATAAAATAATGGAACTTAGCACTTAGTTTACGTTTCCTGAGCTAAGAAAAACCAGAATGTAGTGCAACCAGGAAATATTTATAAGGAGAATCTACATTTTTAAAGCCCCGTGCAAATACTTATTAAAGTCAAAATGAATTTTTCCAGCATTATTTTAAAAACCATTTACTTTATTTTAGATTGCTTAGATAAATTTAGATGGCTCACGAAATAAAAAAATCGATCATTCAGATTCTGATATAAAAAACCGTTTTTTAGGTATAATTAATTTTTTAACCAGAAAAATTATTAGTTCCAAATTTCGTCTGCTATCTTTCGGCGTGGTATGTGAAAAAGTATGAGAAAAATATAAATATATTCCTCAGTGGCCGCTGGAACCGGAAATCGGGAATGTTTTGTGCACGGAAAACCCCGGGGATTTTATGAATGAAAAATCTAATCACTTGTAATATCAATACAAATTTCATATCACATGATATAATGTGATTTAAAATAAATTACATTTAATTTTTTTTTTAATTCTGAACTTCAATTGTTAACCATTCAGTTTACAATGTGTATTTCTAAAATTTTTAACATTTTCGATTTTAGGTCTTTTTATTTTAAGTATACATTGTCAGTTTCAAGAATTTTAATAATGTAGCTTTGAAGACCTTAACAACTAAAAACTAATACAGTTTGAAATTGAAATTTTTTTGCAAAAAAAAAGTTTCGATTTGATCAACTATAAATATAAATTATTTATTCATTTTTAAATTAAACTAAACTTTGATTATAAACAATTAAACAGTAATTTATGTTAAAGACCTATTTTGAATCTGTTAAAAATAAGAATCTGTACAGATTTTAACATTAAAAATGGAAGTATTTCAATTCAAGTCTTAGTAGTTCAGCAAATGTAAACATTATGGAATTTTTAATCGATAAATCCTTACTGAGCTAAATTTAAACTTTGAATTGAAATGTTGAATTTTTATGTATAAATAACAGCTAAACAATTATTCATTTAAAAAATTCGACTGAGCTTAAGAGATATTTAGAAGTTAAGAAAAATTCAAACTGAATTTAAATCTTGAAAAGATATAAAAAATTTTAAATATACTCTAGATTTTTGAAGATTTCGAAATAAAATTTTTAAGCTTTTTAAAGATTTTAAATGGTTCTAAGATCGTACCAAAACATTTTTTGGATTCCCTGGAACAAAAACATGATTTTTTATTTTGAAAAATTAGTTTTAACAGAATATTTATACATATTTCATGATAAAGACAAATTTTGATGAACGAAAAATAATTTAACTATTATTAAATCATGAAAAATACGATTCAGTTTTGAAATGATTAAAACATATTTTAAAATATTTCAAAAAATGTATAACAAAATGTAGATTTTTTAAGGTTTAGAAGAAAATAAGCAGATCCTTTTTAAGGAGTTATTGTTTTATTTCTTGTTTTTTTATTTGTCATAAGGAATTATTGAAATTTAAGGAAAGTTTTTAATTATTATGTTTTTATTAATTATGTTATATTATTATGTTTATTATGTTATTAATATACTATTAAGCCAAGACAAATAGTAATCCTAATTTGATTTTTTTAAAGTTTCTACAAAAATTTAGTTCTTCTAAAAAGGATTGGTTATTTTTAATTTGGGCTTAAATCTTTCTTAAGATATCAAATAACTATAGACAAAAACCTAATTTTGAAACAAGTTTCAGTTACAATGGGATTCGCAGCACCGCGCTAATGTTATTTCGTATGGTATGTTTGCATCGCTGTTATTCAATCCTAAAATTTAAAACGAATTCCTTCACTGCTGTTCTTGTTATTCCATTACTTTAGTTGCATTTTCATGATTAATCATTTTGTGGATACATTTACTTACTTAACTGTAAATAATTTTGAAAGAGGAATCGAGGTAAAAAGTTGGTATGTAGCAAGCTAAGATTAAATAAAAATTGCAGTTTTTTAACACAAAAATCCCAGTAATCGTTATTAAATAAACTATTCCAAGCAAATTTTTTTTCTAAAGTAGGATTAAATGTATTTGTTAAAATTCATGATATAAAACATTGAGATCTTGTTTCGCTGGATTTATAAATCATTATATTAGTTTGATTAATTTTAAAACTGAGTGTGCATTAGGCTAGTCCGAAAATTCATTGGAAATTTTTTTCGTGCTAAAGGAAAATGACATCTCCCGAATTTGTTTTAAAATTCAAGAAAAAGTAAGTTGCATATTTTTTTCTCTCGAAATTTTGCTTTTAACAGATGCTTCTTGGAATGTCATATGAGGGTCTGTTAAAATTTAACGAATAATATAAAAATAAAGAATAAATAATTATTCGCGGACTTGTGAAGGACTTTTCAAAACTGATTTCTATGTATCAGTCATATGAGTACGCAACCCCCATATCCCCTTGAGGATTCGAAAAGTATTGCTGGTCGTGTAGAATATTTATCAATATTTTAAAGTAATTTTTCATTATTAAGAAAAATTTCATTTGTTTAAATAATGGGTTTTCCTCAAAAATACAGAATTTCTAACAGAAGCATAATTCTGTTGCCTTTTTAAATAAAATATAAAGGGGTAGTATTCGTGGCACCTTGAAGGTATGTTAGGGGTGGCATTCTTATGATTGATACATTGAATGTTTCGTTGGAAAGTCCTCTAAAATTCCTCGAACTTTCCTGCAAAATTATCCGAAACTTTTAGGAGTGATTTAAAAACAAAAAAAAAAGTTATATTTTTTCAGTTTTTAAGTGAAATCAAAATTTGGAAAGAAAAAAAACAAAAATACATTTCTTTTTTTCGGTTTAGAAACGAATTATAGGGATCGTTGGCCTCGATAAAAAACGGTCTCTTACAGACTACGTCAAAATCTGTCAAATTATCCACAAGTGGATCAAATCGATGCACTTGTAAAAATAATTAACATTTACATAGGAAGATGTGAATACAGCTATGGTTTACATTCTAGTAGTTATGTATTTGTCAACTGTTTTTCCACTTTGCAACGTCTTGATCCACGTTTGAATCGAAAAATAAAACTTTGATATTTAGTGTGTATAAAGTCTATTGTTTGCAGTAGTTTGAATTTTTTAATTACGATGAAATAAAGAGTTAGCGTTCAAATTATAATAAAGATGCAGGCATTGAGTATTTGATCAAAAATCAAAATGTGAGAACGTTCACCTTGATACGTCCGTCTTTGAACTTTGAAAGTATAGCCGCTTCAGCATAATACGATAGGTTTGAGTATCCAAATTCGGCGATTGATTTGCACAAAAAAACTCCCCTCTTAAGCAATCTATTTTTGCGGGATGACCGCATTCTTCAAAATGGAAGGCTTTAGCATTATAATGCACCTGAATGATCGAAAATCGATTTTAAGTCGAAAGTCTAGTTTGTATACTAGGGTTTTAGTTTACAATACATGTCGTTTGTTTTGGAAGATGCTGACTTTCACCAATTTTAAGAGTTTCGAAAAGTCTTGATCAGTACGTTGAGCATAATTAGATTTGATGAGATGATGTGGGTTCTTTTCAAAACTATCCGTATTTGCTAAAATCCGCTTTTTTTCTGGTTTACAAGGCTAAGATAATAGAAAGTATATTCGACGGTCTAAGTCCTTGATTCAAACAACATTTATCACGATTAATTACTTCTGATTGTCAGAATCATGATTTTTTTTTGAATGAATATCGCATTCTATATGTTTCAATGCCAAAATCGGAAATAAAATAAAACAATATTGTCGCAGAAAAATAATTATCGCTGATAAACTTCACAATGAAGCAAAAATTAAGCACATGAATTATTCATGAGGATTTTGGTAAAATATATTTTTACATTCTCATCATTTATGATTCAGAAAGTATTAGAATTGTCCGAAATTTGACACCACAGTTTTTCAACAGATCTCCACGGTTCGAGACCCCCTGAATCCGAAAATCAAGTTTTTACGATGGCGTCTGTCTGTCCGTCCGTCCGACCGTAAAAACTTTGTTTAGGTCCTAAAAGAAAGGACGAGCTCGTTAACCAGCTATTTTGGATCAAAATTCAAAAAGTGGGCGCATTTTGAAAATTTTTGAGACCACTTTTTTCACTTCAAAAATTCTATGTACGGATATTTTTAGTATTAAAAAGACGAACAATTCATGCTAATTACTTTTTTAGTCAAAAAGAAGACAATTCTCACAGTTATAGCATTTTCAAAGTGTGAAAAATCAATCGAAAATCAAAATTTTAAGCCAAAAAAAGCTCCATATAAAAAAAGCCAAGAGTAGGAAAACATTGCTTTTGGAATGCCCTACAAGATCAACATAAAAAATTTTGGATTTTCTTGGAAAATCGAAAATTCAAATTTTGATGGCACAAAAAATAATTAAAAATTAAAAATTCCATTTTGTGGTAAAGCTATGCACGACACAAAAAAATATGAATTAACAAACATTTTAATCCCAAAAAAGATCTACAAATTCATTAATAATCACTTCTTGAAAGAACGCATACTTTTTGTTTTTATTTGTGAAGACTGATATTGAAACTAAAAAAATAAAACAAAAATTTGTGAAAAACGACAGAAGTTACGAAAAAAAATTATTTAAGAAAAATTCTTTACTCTTTGATAGGACACTTAGTTTTCATTTCAATCATAAAAATTGTATTAGAAATAAGGATGAAAAAATTGTAGATGAACGACAAAAGGTATGAAAAGAAATTGATAGAAAAAAGTTATTCATCCAAAAAAGAGATACAAATTTGTAATAATTTAATACTTTCTCACAATTTATGATTGAGAAAGTATTAGAATGGTCAATCGACGCAAACTACGAAAAAAAGTATCAAAGAGAAAAGTCCCATATTACGCTAAATGACGCGAGATGCGTAAAGAATCTAAAAGAAGACTCGTAGGCTTCTTTGCTTTATCCATAAAAAATAATATAAAAACCAAAATCCTTTTCTTAGAATAACAACGCGAGATACAGAAGATGTATGAAAAAAGGATTTCGGTTTTTTTTATTTATTTTGAGTTGGTTCAGAAAATATGCAGTGACAAATGTCTTTCAAAATATGAGCGCTCAGCGCGAGTTTCACGATAAGAATTTGTACCTCAAAGCCTACAGAGCTTTGAACAAATTAATCTTTAACTATACTTAATTAAGTAGAAAATTCAGAATATAAAGACGCATATAAATACTTTAATCTAAAAGAGATCTTTTTTATAAAGTTTTATTCAAGCATTAAAAATTTCCGTAAAATTGCAACTAGATTTTAAAACTGTTTCTTTCAGGGTTAAAGCGATCAAAACTACGTTCACATGTAAAACATAATTGATACTTTCAAAGCATTTTTAAGCGACTTTTGATTTACGCCTCAGAAAGGTTTCATTTTCATTTTATGAGTAAAAGGAATAAGTCAAAAATCCCTTTTTTAGAGGGTTAGTCAGGTCTTCATTTTAACGGCGATGGAAAAGGTAGATCGTTGATCACTGCCTTATGAGATAGTACTCAAAGTTTGTCCTAATGGAAGTTACGTCTACGTTTATATTCTCTACCAAAGAAGCGCAAATTCCGATAGACTTTCTTACCCTCACGTAATCCTAGACCGCCAATGATCGTGCTAACGATGCGAGTAATTCCCCTAAAGATTTACGATACGCTATACGGATTCTACCATGCAATCGAGAAAGACAGCTACGGTAGAGATGATCACTTTCCTTGCATCTCTCCTAGTCGTATAGCCATGATACAGCGAAAGTGAAACTGCCAATTCGAAAGAAGATGCTATCGACTTTGTTTATCATCCCACGCTTTTAATTTTCTCAGTACATATATGCGGTAGGAATATTTTAATACTGTTAAGTATTAATTTAAAGAAGTTATTAAAGTATGTAAATTCGTCGAACGATTCTGAATCTTCATATCAAGATCTAAAAATGCATTGTCTTATTTCCTTACATAATTCATTCATGAATTCAGTAAAATGATTGATTAATATTGACGAAAAAAGTCATGCAGAAAGAAAAAGCTTATTTAATTTAACCAGTCCATTAAAATTCTGTAGAGCACTTAGAACGAAGTCTTTAATGCTATATTTCACAAGATTATATCGCATTTAAACAATTACTTTTGTATTATAGTTTTGTCTCTAAGATCTTGAAATCAATAAATGATTGCGCATTGTTGATTAATTCGATTAAAGTAACGATAAATTGGGTGATCACTGTCACGATTGATAAACGGGTTTTGAGTTTTGTGCTAATTTTGCGGTTGAAGTCAACGTTAGATTTCGTTAAAGATAGTCTTTATATCCTGAACATTGCGGTACATAAATTCGATTTATTGAAGATAAGTCCGACTGCATTATAATTACTAATGCAAAGTCTCCAGTAGCAAAGTGAATTAAATCCAAGAGCAATTGATAAATGCAATCCTTCAGCGAACGTCACATTAGTGACACTATGGCAAGAACACATGCTAGTCACAACAGGTTTTTAAATTTAGAAAAAAGCTGAAGAACGATTGCTACAATCAAATTGAACAACGATACTGGTTTTACCCGAGATCCTACTACAAGGTCTTAAAATTAAGCGGTGGTATTCGCGACACTGATCAATGACATCAGCTAGAATTAGTAGATGGCATTCTTAGATCCTGGAATGCAATTGCTTTTTACCTCCTATAAATTCAAATAAAGAATATTCTGGTTCTTAGAATTACCACTGTGTAAAAGAATTAATATGTACAAAGCATTGAAATTAATCTCTTTATATTTTGTGTTATTAGGCGAAAGGCATATCATTCCGCGCATGTAACAGGACATTTTTGTGAAGGTAAAGATAAAAGCAGTATTACAAGGAGAAACTATTGGTTGTAACATTTGGCATTATAATATTAATCTTTACAAGAGTTCGATGGAAATCTATAAGTATAACTCAATAATTGCCATTTAAAGTTAGAAAGATGAATATTTTTGATAGCAGATCTAAGTTAGGAAAAAGTGATGTTCACAAATAAAATAATAAAACCGTAGTTGTAATAAATAGCAGTTTAAATAACGTAAGTTGCAAATGACCATTTTCAATGAGAGGAAAAAAAACATCTGAAGGCAGTGCTTTGCTCAACTTATAATAAATATTAATATCTATAATTATTTGGTTAATGTATAACATTTATAAAGGGGTTATAGAAATTTTTTTTTGGTATAAGTACAATTATTTAATCATTTATTATTGTATTCCAGTAAACTTAGTAACTTCAAAGTTTAGTATTCACAATAGTAATTCTTGAAACATAAACCCATTTTCTTAATGAACATCACAATTTTTTACAATTTTAGTTTGTCCGGCGAATTACATTAATCGTCACTGTGCCGATGAATTAAGTTTTGTACGCCCTATGTCATAACTTTTTATTTGAAGACTGCGAAGGGATTATTTGAATTATTGAAATACTGATATTTAAAAAAAAAAGAAGAAATATTTTAGTTGTCTGTTCAATTAAGGATTATAAAATATGTTTGTAAACTAAGAGAACAAAAAAACTAAAAGAAAAAAAGTTTATTAAATTTTTCTTCGCTTATGTGTACAATTTGGATATTTTCGTAATATTTTTTGTCTAAATGCAGACAGCTTCAAAAGGAGAAAAACGCTTCAAAAGGACTTAATTTTATTTCACATTGCGTTAGATTAACTATTTCTTCAAGGTACTCTCAATGTTTTTGCCGTAAGGTTGATTTCGAACAATTAGCATTAGTGTACGGCAGGCGCTGTTTAGCTAAACAATCGTCTGTGGTCATGGCTGCAACCCGCTTCAGAGAAAATGCAGTACGCATCCGTTTTATGCGAACAGGTCTCTGATTCAGTGATTGAGAATCACGGGAATTCCCACAGAGGAGGGAGTTTAGAGTAAACAGGTTTTAGGAAAGGAAAGAAAAGGTAATAAGAAAATAATCTACAAAATGCTGTTTGAGCCCAAGGTTATAGGGATGCTTGGTATGGAGAATATACTTTAATTTTATTCACGATGTGGGAAATTTTTTCACTGCGTGTGAAATTATGTACTTGTAAATTGGAAAAAAAAACAACATTATTCTTGAAAACTGTAAATACAATTATTCAGTGTATTCAGTATTCAGTGCTGACTGCACTGAAGAATTTCCTGGAACAAGCCAGTAGAATGAAGAAACATAGAATGCAATAGTATGGAAAAAGTGTTACTTCTGCTGAGTAAATCGATTGCTTTGAAGCATTGAAAACATATCTTATAAAACCAGCAATTAGCGATCGTTTTTAAAAAGTTGTAAACAATCTATGAGTCTAGAATTAGAGGGATTTAGTACCCAGACCGCGTTCGTTAAAGAATTTGCAGCGCAACGATCATTCACTGTACGTGAACGACTTACGACTACCTGTACAACCATGTTGCTTCGATTTTCTGCATAATTCTTCTAATTCAATTTCTCTACACTTTAATGCAAAATTTTAACAACTGCAGTAGGGAAAAAATGTTTCATTTTTCTTAGAATTGATACGTTTAAAAGTTTCAATACATTTTTCTTTGAATAACTTGAAGTTTTCACGATTGCCGAAGGCATAGATCAGTTTATGTATCAGAAAATACTCCATTGAAATTTTAAGAAATATCTATTCCAGATTCAGGGCAAAATTGAATCAAGATTCATTTCCGTTTATAATAAAGCTAGGTTGAGTGCTTCTTATTTGAAATAGAACATGATTCACAGGTGATTCGCATCAGTCAGATCTGTTGACACAATGTCATCGCTGCATTTGCAACCACGCCCGCACTGTCTCCTGAAATAAAATTTATCTGTCTGTAGCTCATTTTCTCCCGTGGATCAGCATTGTTTGCTGATCTTCTTCGACTCACTCGAACGTTGAACCTGATCGCATATTCATGAATTGTAAGCATAAGAGCACCTTTTATCGGATGTCTCTTACGATGTTACATCGTTCGTACCGTTGTCCCTTTCTCGTTCAAGCGTATACAATTATTGTGCGAGCATCGGGCGATCAAACGCCATATAAGTCAAGGTGCATTACCATACCGACCGTGAAACCTGCTGCTGGAATTCTGTTTTATTTCGGTCCATCCCTCCACTTCTTTCGACTTTGCATTGAAAAGATATATATGCTACTTGTTCTCGAGATTCCCGATAATAATCTCTCGCGTGGTAGGGATCAAGTATTCCATCCTTAATTGAGATTTTGTGAGTTTATTAAAATGTTCAAAGGGTGGGTTCGTTTTTCCTCCAGCCACTACAAAAAGCTGATTTTTTGTTTAAAAAAGTAATTATTGTTGAGGAATTTGAATAGGTAGTTTTTGATGTCAATCTGCTTGTTTTATTGATTGTATATTACTACATTCATGTAGAACCTTAACATTTAAAAAAAGAAAATTAAAATATTTAATGTTATTTTTTATAAGTCATAAGATTTAAATATTCTATTCAGACTGGGCTGTGACCTCTAATATACTTAGTGAATGTTTCCGAACCGTTTATAATCATGAATGCACTTACATTCATAATTTCTAATGATAGAGGTGAAAATAATTCTTACTGTATGGAAAACATTTCAATTACCAGTTTTAAAATTCTTTTAAGGAGGAATTCTAATCATTTGCTACAAGGTGTTGAAAACCCATTAAAATTACAGAAGCTATGCCGAAGCAATTGTTAAAGTATCCTAAAATGGAAAATGCATACTTCATAAAGTTCTTTCGTTTTTCACTGTGTCTAAAAAATTTTGTCGTATCTTAATAGTTTTCTTTTGCCTTATTTAAATAAAAAAGATCTTTATTTATATGGCTCAAACCCAGGATCTCCACTATAGTCACTAAAAAATTACGTTATTTATATTTATATATATTTGGTCGGGAAACGTGAGGGGCTAACTCACCAAATTTTCAAAATTCACTTTTTTGGTTTTTTCTATTGTCCAATCAGTCCTTCGTGTCTTGCTTTTTCAGAAACTGAAAAAAACTGGATCTTACTATTTTTATAAAATAACTAACTTCATCAAAAGGCTATCCCAACACGTACTCGATGAACTCGAATACGTATTCGAATAAGGATCAGCCTCTTATGGTTCCCGATCATTTATTTGCGTTACGCTCACCGAATCTCGGTGAAGCTAGTCACCCTTTTCCAACTCTCCTAGGCTGACAAAAAATATTTGTTCTATGCTCACCTAATTTCGGTGAACGTAGAAGCTGTCAGTATTAAAGTTAGCGTATGAACCATAAACTGATCATAAGTTGAAAAGCGAAAATCGTAAACATTTTCTAAATCATTATTTTCATTCAGGGCAAGTGCTATTATTTCATAAGAATCGTCCCAGGTGCAAGAGTAATATTGCCACAGCTGCAGTTGTTAAGATCGAAGAGATGAGATCTCGATGTCTTGAAGATCTTTTCGTCCCATGAAAGAAGAGGGAATTCTACTGGCAATGCTTATCGTGTCAACACCGATTATCCTAATGTTTATAGTGAAAGCGAGTCGTGGCATGTATGGCTTTTGAGTTTTGAGCGGTCTCTGTCTTAGGCTTCACGAAGAAATGAAAAGACTTCGATTTATTTCGTAAGGCGTGACTTCCGACTAGCTCGGCTAGACGATTCGTCCACGTAATCTGATCATAGAAAATCGATTGCATGATCGGTTGATCGGCAATCTTTGTTTAGTCAAACGATCTGTGGTTTCGTAAACTTATCAGTGACTTGGTTCCAATGAAGTGTAAAAGCTTCAATTAGTTAAGTGTAACAGCTCCTTTTGTTGATTGGTTAGGCCGTACTAATTGTAAGTGTTGATTGATGTATAAATAGTTCAGATTGACTGATATGGCACAATTATAGTAAATCGTAAAATGATCTAAGTTTTTATTTTAAGTGTACAATGTACCTATAACTACTAAAATGGTTCGGTAAGGAGATAAATATATGGAGATCAACAAAGCCTCGTCTGTTATCGAGAACACTGCTCGATTGTGTTTAGAATAATTGACTTTTGGGATCGATCGTTTCAGAGTTTGATACGGTTGCGATATTCAATAAAGCTGGTTACAATACTAAATAGGGCTTTTATTGGCCACATTTCATCAAGATTGTATCGTTATGTTAGAACACAATTACACAATGAGATAACATTTACTTGTGTCCAGTTGATCACCTTTGAACTTCTACTTCAAAATATTCAGGATTTAAAACGATTTTCATCAGAATGATTATTTGTAAAATAAAACTAGCTACAACTTTATCGCGAAATTGAAAATTTTTCAAATAATGTTTTGAAAGTTAGTGGTCATTAAATTTTAGCTTTTGATTATAAACGGAATATGTTGTCTCATACACGTAACTCTATTAACTATATCTGTTGCGCCAATGATCCTCAACAGCTGATCAGTCCCGATGACTAAAAGACCAGGAGTAGAAAGCAGTGGCTTTGCGATTTTGCAATTTCCTAACATTTCTCGAATTATCCCTAATTCATGGTGGTAATGATCCTTAAGTGACTTACGTCAGGTGAAAGATCCTCGTATCCGTCGTTGGAAGCTTCCTCAATCCTGATGCGGATCCCAGACATGCTTGACTTATGAATCTGCAGCAACACTACGAATTACCCTTTCACAAAATTTTGTCACACCCGATAGATTCTAAGGACGTAGCGCGTCGTTCCCAACCCCTTCACAAAAACTGTATTATAACCTTGAGAAGCTCAAGTTACGCCTCCGTTGTGCTCTGTGCGTTGACTATCCAATTTCGGTGATTGTCGTTCCCTTTAGATAAATTAAAGTTCCTTTTATCCTTCTTATCTTTAAAGTTCCTTTTTTCTATCCTTATTTTTTCAATGAATACTAAAAAAGAATGTGTTCTGGCTTGGGCCAGGTCTGGACTTGATGAATGGAAAAGGGTTCGCCTGAACTCGTTTGCTAAGCTAGACGCTTAGTTGCGAAATTTTAGCGGAAAATTCGTGCACAGAATCACTGTAGGAGGAAGCACGCCGTCTTGAGATCGTCTCTCTCGCAACGCGTGCGACTAGAGGCGCCGCATTGGCCTTTGGACTGACTCCTGCCGCAGGTACAGATCCGTTTTATACCTTCGTATCTCCCACTACGGCACAACTCTGCTTGACTACATCTACGGTCTTTCCTTCTTGTTCTTGAAGCTAGAAACTGATCTTTATTCCCTCTGGAACAATTCGACGGATGCTGCGGGTCTAGCGTCTAGCGCAAGGTCAAACACGAAGCGGGATGTGCTTGAGAAAAATCGCTCAGGGGATGTGCTCGCTTGCGAGTGTTCCAAGAAAGCGAAAGGATCGAGAGCATTTTGATTGCAAAACGAATCTTTATGTGAAAGATTGTATTATTCTGCATAGAGGATCCCGATCATTTTTCCCCTGTTGGACGATTTCATTAAATTGGCCAATTATAGATTTTACATTCACACATGTTCCAGTTTATTTACATTGTAATTCACGATGCAATGTACAGTAGCTTCACTTTTTTAAGTGGAAATATATTTTCATTTTGTGTCAATTTTGAATAGGTGTATATTAATGTAAGTATATAAACTTACGTTAAAATTTTAGTGATCATTTCTTTGTATAGGTATTCTTTGCATTAAACTTTAAACTAAATTGATGTTTGCACTGAAATCGAACATTTTATTATCAATTTTGTTTCACTAGTCATGGTTTGTCATTATGCATTTGTGCAAGATTTAAACGTTTTCTATCATATTTGTCTCCAAAGATTCAAAAATATTCAAAGCCAAAAAATCAAATTGTGTTTTTTTATAATTGTTTTGAAAATATGAAACAAAGATATAAAGCCACCTGTACAGACTCTTACTATTTGAAGAGTGGCATTCGAAAAAAGAATAAATACAACTTGCGTAATATTTTACGAGAGAAATAAATAGTCTCAAAAATTGAATTTTAAATTAAAAAAAAAATTTTCTAGATAAACAAGTGCAAAAGGCCCTTATCGTAGGTTTTAACGCATTTTCGAAAAAACTGATCATAGTGGCTCTTTTCACATGGAAGTTCGCATTTAGATCATTTTTAATTTTAAGAAAGAAATTTATAAAGATAGTTTTTTAATAAATTCATCTTGTGTATTAAATCATACAAAAGGGCTTAATCGAGAAAAGTATGTTCTCAACATTCAAAATGTGTTCGACTCATGAGAGGCAAATACATTCCAAAGCAAAAAAAGGGAAACGAAGGAAATGGTTAATGAAATTAACCTTTTACTATTTTCCTTAGCGTTTCTTCACTTCGTGAAGTTTCATTAGTTAAAATTGAACATGAGATTTCACATATTACCTGCTGACGATTTAAGATTTTTCGCATAAGAATCCTAAGTCACAGTACGATATATGAAAAGTTCTCGGCGACCACCGCTCTCAGAATCGACAGCAGTAATCGCCGACTGAAACTTGACTTTGGAGGTTTGGACATTTTAAGTCATATCTCGAGTACCCGTTAAGATTTTTTAGGTTTTGATGTGCTCAAATTAAAGATGAGACTTTAAAGACTAACTGACGTGAATTTGAGGTTTTTTCTACAACTTTCCTAGTTCATCCCAAATTTTGAAATCGAGGTACGAAATTTGGAGAAATGCGTGAATTTTTTTCATAGCTTCTCACGCAGCTTTTTCTCTCAAAAAAGTCAAAAATATATCTGTTAGGGCTCAAATAAGGCCAAAATTTAACAAGCTTTTCAGCCTATTAAATACTGTAATAGCGCTTTTTATTAGAATTGATCAAATAAGTGTTTCATTCAACAAAATAATTGGTTAAAGCTATATTTTAAAAGTGACATCAGGGAATCTAGTTAATCAGTTTGCCACATTTGAGGTGCTACATGCTCTTAACTGTAACATTAAATCGATTTAACTGAGTTTTTGATCGATTATGTAAAAGATTTTTCTTTAATCCAATAAATATAGGATACCTCACAATTTACATTTGAAATGCAAATGGCCTGTAGTGGAATTGTCTCATCTTCTGACATGTTGTTGTTAAAATAAAAAGATGCTAAATATCACCAGATGAGAAAAATCGATGGCTAGTTACTTGTAAAATAAATGGTATTTTTATATCAATTAAAAACTTTTGGTTACATCATGAACAATTTTTACTTAAGTAAAAAAAACTCATTTAGATTAAATAAAGCATTAGTGCAGATCACTCAAAAAATGTGGCATGATTAGGCGTACTAGCCAAAGAATGTTGATAGTTTCAATAAAGTTTTTTTCTGGGCCTAGTATTCTGAAGAAGACAATTACTTTTTGCTTTACTGATGCGATTTTTTTGGAGCCTCCTTTAAGTTATCCGTCATTCCAGTTCAGGTTTTTCCGCCGCAGACCCTATTCAAACATAATTTCGTTTAATATAGTTTCAGCGCCCCTTTAGGCTGCGGTATAACTTCTTAAATCCGGGTTGTGATGAATATCGCTCACTTTCAAGAGCATGTGATACTTATTGTATGCGTCATATCAATTTCCCCAGGGTTTTATCCACGATAATAAATGGTTTTCGCTGCAAATTTGTGAAATGTCAATTGACGTGACATCAGACTACTTGGTACCTTTCTTGTGTAAAAGCTAAGACAGGGTTCGCATCCGAACCCTTAACCTTGCCGGGGGGGGGGGGCTATTGTATCGGTCGAGTCGCAAAGTTTGCAAGACGCAAGGTTTGCACTGCGAACCCTACGAAGTACCCTCATCGCGATACATTAGCAAGAGAAAGAGAGACACTTGGAAAAGGAAAAGAAAGGAAACACAGAGCAGGACTGCATATTAAGAGGCCCATCATCTTTTTTGATTTAGCATTGAAAGTTTGGTTGAAACTTCATCACTTGTGGAAAGAGAAACCATTTTTATTAGAAATTAATTTTGATTTGTTAAAAATTCCTTTTTTCCTGTTGATATTTTAATTATTTGCATTTGAAAAATATTTTATTTTTATTTTGATAATTCATTGGACAGCTTATAATTTGTTATTTATGAGATTTTCTTTAGCGACCCATAGCAGTGGCTTAAATTATTCACCCTCAAAATGTA
>JAAAKG020024422.1:0-20071 GCA_010014905.2 Druon quercuslanigerum | reverse complement strand
CCTAAATGAGCCCTAAATTATGAAAAAGGTTTCATCTCGATACCTCAATAGTGTTGTGCCAGCTTAACATACCTGTGGGAGCCGCTTTCACGGTCGTGTGTTTGGAAATCGCGATTCCCGAACCTCTCTTACGCTCGGCGTTCGAGTGGAATATTCTTAATGAAGTAATAAAAATTATTACTTTAAGAGTATTTTCTAACCAGAGGGAGAAAATATTCTTAAAATAAAAATATGAGCGGGAAAGAGGAAATGCGCAAAGAAAAATGTGCCTTGTTCTATTCCATAATTTCCTTTAATGTTTCCCTGTCAAGAGCTTTTCGATTCGTTTCCATTTTCGACTGTTTTAACCACAAAGTATAAGAAGGCCAAAATCCATACTTTCTAATTTGAAATAAGTTTCCAGAATTAAGTGACTCAAGGTAAGGGAGCTTGCATTATACATTAAGAATACATTCTAAGCGCCTGTTCAGGTTGCAAATATTCTTCATTTTAGTGGAAAATTCTTAACATTCTAATGTCATCTTTTTTGTGTTTACATTTTCTTCTTTTATTCTGTTGTGATATGATCTTTAATTTCCTTAATTATTAGTTTAACTTTCCTCTTTTTGGTCTGTTATTATTTTCAAGTTTAATTTCTCTCTTCATCAGTAATACCTGTCATTTTCAACCCTCTTTCATGTCCTATTATTTTTTTCGGCGGCTGCCTGAATTTGATAATTGCATCATGCACCCCCAGACTTCAGTGACACTCATAAGAGTGAAATCCTCGAATATAGGCATTGCGTCCTTTATATTTTTATTTTATATCAGCAGCTTTTAAGTTGCATTATCCATTTGTTCATCTATATTATTCTGAAAAGCTATTTACACTTCCGCTTTCTGTAAATTATTTAAATATTTTTTCGTGTGTGTTCTCCTTTTCCTGTTTTTTTTTCTTCTCCACCTCTGACCTAAGTTTATTCTGGAGACTAAGAGGTAATGATCAGTATTGCATTCAGAACCGTTCATGACTTTTTCTTTTATTTATCTTGTTTTATTTTTTTTATGTTTATCATTTTTTCTGTTATCCTTAATATTACCTAGCACTTTTTCTGTTTCATGACTCTGGAAACCGCGCTATTCGCTCCTTGTCTCCTTGTGTAATGATTGCACGCTATGATAAATAATCTTCTGATTCCTAATTTCCTTCTAAATCACAAAAATCTGAAAGATACAAATTCATGATCTCTGAGATGCTGCTTTGCTCTCTCATTCATAATCAAACCGACCCCTTTACTACCACGTTGTTCACTATCTACTCCTGCTGGTATTCGAAGTCCGCCTTTCACTATGTTTCTAATGTGACTTCTTTATGTGCATTGTCTCTCGTAATCCTCTTACTTCAAGATCATCAAACTCTATAGCATTTCAAATACCCAGTCATTCATTGCCTAAAACATGACCATTACCTTTACCGTGTGTATGTCTTTCGTCAGTCAAAGTTTCAATCAATTCCGATGCTATTTTATTTTTTGTATCACCCCTGGTTTAAACTGTATGCCAAACTACCACCTTTAAACGAGAGATGTAATTGACAAGTCGAAATCATGCCCAAATAAAGAAGTCAATCTTCGTCGGGTGTAGAGTTTAGTTATAACGTCAGTCCCACCAAACTTCGGTTACTGAAGGGGTGAGTTTGCGGACAAAACTGGAACCGAGGCCGTCATAATTGATTGATGTTTTAAAATAAGAAGGTTATATATAAAGTTATAATAAGAAGGTTATTTTACTTGAAGCAAGAATGTTTACAAATAAATCGATCGGTTCCACGAAGAGTAGGCTATCTTTTCGTTGCCGTTGAGAATTAGGCTAAATTCATTTAGCTACGTTTTCAGGAGGAATAAATAACCTATTATTTTTCGAAACATTTCCCACGGATGCAAAACTCCAGTATCTTGTATTACAGTTTGTAATGTAATTTAGGATCCTATAACCTTCAAAACAAGAAATTTAAAAGATCTTATTTCTTTTAACAATTTCACGTGTTTACTAAATTTCATACAAAATGATGTTAGTATAATTTTTAACATTAACGACAGGATGGCCTATTCTTCGTAGAACCCATATATATGTAATTGTTAATTTTTTCATAAAAATTATCTTTGTTAAGAAAAACGAAACGCATTCTAAAACAGTTAAGCTTCCAAACAAAAGATATATCTCTTTTATGCAAATAATCATTAAGAAATTTAAATCATAGGCCAAAGTAAAACCAGACAGATTGGATTATTATATAAGCTTTAAATGCCATGTACCATCTTAGGTGCAAAGCAGTCTTTCCAGCTTTCTTGATTTTGTTAGAAAATATGTGATGTCCAATATATGGTTTTAAAATCAATAAAGTGTGCGAAACATTTGATTAAGGTTAAAGACGGAATTTTTTTATGTCCAATATATCATTTTAAAATAAACAAAGTCTGCGACAAATTTTTTTACGGTTGACAATATCATTAAGATGATAAAAATGTATTTCGCATACTTTGAAGTAAACAAAATGTTTTCAAGAATTAAACTATGCTAATAAGGTATTATAAATTATCATGAACCATATATTCACTTTAGCTTTATTTTTGTGATTGTTATTGCGTTGTTATTTTGCGATAAAAAATCTCTGTTTCCTTCAAATACATCGAAATTTCTCAAGAAATGCGCATCATACAAACAAAATATTTGTAATGCAACCTTTTTATTTTTAAGCTAGAAAAAAATTAAATGAGAAACTCGCATTTTTATTGCAGATTTTGCATTACAAAATACGAAATAGATGCCGCTGCAATTACCCTCCAAGGCATGTGTGCATTTTTTCGTAGTCGCTTTTCTCCCTCGAAAACAAAATGTTTTAAAACAAAATTTTTTTCTTACAATGCGTATTTCTTGAGATATTTCGATATTTCATATTAAAAAGACACTTCGTGTGTTGTTGATCTATACGGCGTGTACGAATTTAAATTGAGGCAGATGATTTATGAAATACAAGTATAGCAAAAAACTAGTTTCACCTCTCCATTCTATTTGCAAATGGATTACTTAAATATGTATAGAAATAGGAATATGAATTAAAAATACTATATAAGAGAGCGACTTGTATGTATGCTGGAAGTATCAAATTATTCGTTTAAAGAGCTCATCAAACTTTACGTTGAAAATTTTTTTCTTTAAAGAGCAATTTCTCTATATATTTCCAAATATATACATTTATTAAAAATGAAGTTCGCTGTTACTCTCTTCGTATCTTTGGCTACTTTCCTTACTTGCATTGGTAAGTATAGTGGTATAACTTTTTTTTTTTAATCCGATGAAACTCAACATTTAAGGAAAATGTAGCTTTACTTTCCGTTCATCTTTATTTCGATACGCTTTATTTTCACTGAAAGTATTTTTGCATGCGGTCTCTTTAAGGAAGACAAAATGTTTAAAATTAAATACCTTTAAAATGTGTGCATGCTATAATTTGAAGTCGCTCCTTTTTGAGCGATTATTGGCGTTTTGAACACAGAATTGATTTTTGTACGTGTTTGTGCTGTTTGTACGTATATTTTTTTCTTTTTGCTTATGTTTTTACATTGCTTTTACTGTTTTCATGCTTCATATTGTCATCTGTAACCTCTTGGTTACCCAGCTAGGGACAAATCAAAATTTTGTATCATCTCCCATAAATTTGAATGTTTTAACTTTTTTTGCAAGCGTTTGTACATGATTTGTACTGTTTGTACTTTTAATATTTTAATATTTTCTCTGAAATTTCCTAAAAAAAATTTATAGGAGTGTATATTTATTGCGCTTCCCTACATTAGCGTTTCAAATTAAAAATTTTATTTAGCCATTTCTACTTATTCTTACAGAGTTTGGATATGCGCCAACTGTTTATCCATTGTCGGGTGGAGCGAGGCGTTCTAGACATGTTTCTCCACCTCGTGGCAGATTTGCTGAAATTCCGATTGAGCGACGTCTGACTCTTGGTCATGGTCTTATAGCGAAAACTCGAAGAGGACATTTTCGAACAATTAACCCTAGTTACCGTGTTATGGAAGGCGAGGACGGATTTATTCGATTAGTAATGGACAGAGCTGGGTATATCAGTGCGATATATTATCCAGGAGACAGGCCAGAAGATGTAGAACTGGTTCAAACGAATATACGTATTCCAAAGGATGTTCGCCCCCTGGACAACCCAGAGTATTATGTAGAAAGTAATCTGCAAGGTTACAATAGAGAACTTTTTAGGGAGTTCCCTCCACAGTAGTGGTACCATTCTCAGTGCCAAGACTAATTTTCGTTGTCGGGAAATGCTACCCTGAAATCAGCGTGAGATTCACACTTGTTTTTTCTGTTTCTGTTCTTTGTTTTGAGTCTCAAAATAGTTCTTTATTTGTGGACTGAGCGAAAAAAACATGATAAATCCATTTCTGGAGAAAAATTATTATGCATGGTATTAGCATTTGGAGAACTTGGGGAATACGGTTATTGGCCCTTCATTCGAAAAAGAATTATATCTTATTGAAATTGGACTTGAAAAATGTTGAAGCTTTCAACCTATAGAAATTAAAATCCGTGTATTTTTACGAGTAAAAATATCTTCTAAAAACTACATGCATCCAAGTTAATAGATTCAATAATTCGAAGAAATAGCGTTGTCTATTTCTATTTGCATCTTGCTTTTATCGCTGGTGTTTTTGACATACAGCATGTGTTTAATTATTGAGTCATCTTTCTGAATAAATTTATCATGTTTAGTTCGTTTGCTCCGCATTTGTTTGTGCCGAATTTACAGATTGTTTAATAATTTACTAAGTGAAAAATTTTATAATTTCTCAAGTAATATTATTATAGAAATTCCAATAATTTCAATATTTGCCTTATTGTCCATGCTAGTACAGTTATTTTCAATATCATTTTATAAAAATATGTTACTTATTTATACCAGTAGCTTACTAATAATTTCTATCCAATGAAAGAAGAGAGTTCAATGCATACATAGTTTGATTTTGAATTCTTAAAGTTGGATTTTGGCATGGTAAAAAATTAAAATATAAGATGGAGCGAAATATTCTGCATTGCGCAAACACTAAATTAATTATTTTTAAAACTCATAAAAACATATTTAAATGTTTTTCAAACAATTTTATGAAATAGTGCATAAAGTTAGAGTTCTAATAAAAAAAGTTAAGAACAGTTGAAAACATTTTAAAACATTTTAATGGCTGGCAAATTATAATCAAATTCAAGGAATATATATATTTTAAGGAGTCCTTCTAGAAACGTTATAATTATTTGTTTCATATAAATATTTCAGAAAAAATATTTTTTTTAACCCAAAAACAAAAAATATGTTTTTTTACCTTTAAAGTAAAAAATAAAATATATATCTCCTTAAAATATTGTAGAGCATTGCAAGAGCTTTCAATCTGTTGATGAGGATACAGTTTTATTCTACTATATGCCTACTATATGCCTTAAGCATATCTGCAAATACATATTTAAAGAAATATTTTATATTTTTGGCACTTTTTTGTGCAAGAAAAAATTAGAAAGTGCAATAAATTTAAATTTAAAAAAAAAGCAGAAACTTATGTTTTCCAAATCTGACACTCTTGAATATTTGTTTTTAAGTTTTACACGTTAGGGTAAATGTCCCAGTAATAGTGTTGACAATTTTCTCGCATTTTAATCAATTTAAATGAATGCAATTTATATTTGGTACAATAAAATGCTAAAAATATGTCATTTTTACCATTAACTTTTACTCTTTACATATTTTTTAAACTAAAAATTGAAATCATAACCAGGCTTCACGATTACTAGAACATTTAACTTATTTAATATTAAACACCTGGCGAAAATTAAAAAATTAAAATTAAAAAAAGAGTTCATTATTTCACGCAGACATTAGTTCCAATAATCCAAGTGGAAAATTTTAGATATAAAGAGTCAGGCTTATCAGTTAACGGAGAGATTCTGCCTACTATTATATAATTATTATTATATCTATTACCATATTATTATATATTATTATGTAAATGTTTAAATTAGTGATTTGTACATTTAATTGATGTTCTGAACGTTTAAATGAATCCAATATTTTTTTCTAATTCTATTTTATCGATAAATATTGTTTCAAAAACAATTGAAAATAATGCTATATGAGGTTTTTTGTAATCTCATTCTTGTAATCTAAATGAATAAATAGTTAGACACTATTTCTAGTTCAAAAGGCCACCAGTAAAAAAAATCGTTCATTTAAGCGTTTAGAAATTCAAGAACATAATTATTGCGGCATTTGATTATAAGCGGATCCGGATTGGATTTTAATTAAGATTGTGAGTTTTTTAAGTAGCTGAAAATAGAACTTTCAGATTACCTAACACTCTCAAACAACGTTCTTCGGATGCGTACTTATTTCTAATTTTAGGAACTTGAGGTTGTTGTAATGAAAAATTAAGTTTAAATAAAGATTTTACTATCTAATTTGTTTGTTAAATTTAACCTTCTTGATAAATAGGTTTAATATAATAAAAAGGCATACAAATCTGTCGCAATAATTAATAAACAATTTAATTTGCATTTTGAAAAATGTAGTTAATTCTATTTAAAAATAACGGAACAGAGGTAAAAATGACAGGGATATGTTAGGCAAGGCAATGTATTTTTTACTAACGACAATAGAAAACTTTATTTCGTTGCGTAATTAGTCTAAAAGTTAAAATTTATGTAAATTTAAAATCCTTTATCACAACGCTGATACATTAAAGACAGACACAACTGGACAATAAAGTACAAAAATCTATGTTTTGAAAAAGACAGTCTGCGATTTTTTTATTTCAATTTCTTTTCAAACTAGATTTCACCTATAGAAATTTTCTAAATTCAAAATAAAACTTCAATGGAAAGACAAAAACGAGAGGTCATAGAAAAAAATACTTTCAATAATTTTAAAATAATTCTACATATTTTTTAAGTCCTTTATTAACCATTAGTTTTTAATCGTGCGAAAATAATGCTTTTTAATATTAGCCTCAAGTCGAATATAGAAATACAGAGTAAATATTTTTCGTAACTCGGTCGTGAGATAAATTATTATCAACCCAATATCGAAAATTTTTCTTCACGCCAATAATAGAAATAATAAAAATACATATCATAATTTAGAAGAAAAAATAAGATACCGACTAGCATATTATATAATCTATGATCTCAATTGTAGAAGCATGTGACGTAATTTAAAAGGACTGATAAGATAGCGATAATTGTATACTGGAAATACACAACATTCGCTTTTACAGATAAAAAAAAGACTTTTTTAAATAATATTTAAAATTGATAAAGTTTTCCCTAAAAAGATTTTTTTAATAAATAAAAAAGTTTGTTTTGACTTCAAAAACAAATGAAAGAAAGAAAACTTAGATACAAATACCAAAATTTTTTAAAAATCTCTCTTAAATTCGCCGGTTATAATAATGCCGGCGTGCATAATGGAAGATACTCGGAAAAAAAAGAATTCCCGCAATTTTTCCACGGTTCTATCGGTTCCCGTATGACTTTGGAGGTCACGAACTGGAATGACCAAAATTTTGCGTAAAGCCTTCAGATTAACGTACAACATTTTGTGATCTTTGCGTTTTCACAAGATCGAATTTATCAACTCGTAATTTTGGACTTCCGCTTTTTCATTTTTAGTTTTTTCTCTTTCAGGTTTACTTAAAATATCTTTTTTACGTTTCAGCTTTTCGTTCGCGAATTTTAAATCAGAATTCTTGACCGGCGTTACTAATTTAAAAATACCGCTTACGCCTTCCACGCAGTCATTCATTTCGCTTGATGCATCTGGGGTGCGACTGATGGCATCTTCCATGTTCCATTTTTATACCTAGCTTGGGTACCACATCAAGTGAGTATTGGGATACTAGATTGGACCGTAAAATCAATATTAATGAGCCAAATTCGATAGTACTTCCAATTTACTCGAGCGTTAATTCTTTTCTGGATGACTCCTTCTTGTGGTAATCGCGTATGTTAGATTCAATTTCCTGTCAACCTTTAAAAGCATCTTTGACAAACAAAGTGCACTTGCATCTGTATGCAGCTCAGTAATTAAATCAGTTCGAAATGGTTGTACAATCGGTTCCTTTATTAACAATTGGATACTAATACGAGAGGCATTATCTTCTTCACAAGTTCATTTGAAAGTGCGATTCTTTTTTAGTAAATCGTGTAAAAGGTAAAAGAATTCCGTTAATTATTTTAATATAGCGAAACGACCCAAGAATTGACGTACTGTCGTATCATTTATAGGAACTGGAAACTCACTAATCGATTTGAGTTTAATTTTTCTCGGTTGTATTCCTTATTCTAAAATTTCAAATCCTAGAAATGATACTTGTGGTTTTAAGGATAGACGTTTTATAATTCATAGTAAGGCCTGCTTCTCTAATGGTTTGCCAATCTTTTCCCAAAATCAAAATTTTATCTAAACAAAAGAGAAGGTTTTTATCTCTAAAAGGACCTAATATTCAATGCATCAATTTTGCATAATAAAAAGGCGCACTCATTAGACTGAAGACAATTCGCGTAATTCGAGCTTCTTTGGAAAAGATAACTTGCAAATATCCCAAAGATAAATCAAGGGTAAAAAATAGTTTTCTATCCCAAAGACTTTCCAGTTGCTTGTCGACATTCGGAGATGAATAGTGTACACGGAGAAACCTTTTGCTGCAATATTTGCTGAAAATCAGACTAGATTTTACTATTTTTAGTTTGCAATAGAGGGACATAGTGGAACTTTTGTACTGTTTACTACTTCGAATGGTAACTAGTACCTACATGCCGATCCACCTTGTCAAATGCTTTGTCCAGGTCAAGAAATACACAGCAGACTTTTTACCATACTGTCAAACTTTTTTCTGTGATCTGCCTCAAGCTAAATATTTGATCCGTACATGATCTTCATGGCATAAATCCATATTGGACTCCTCATATATTTTCTTCTGTTATTTTCATTGCGCTGGAAATACGCATTTTTACATGTAAAATGAAGTTCCTATTATTTCCGTGACCTTAAAATGTAAGGATTCTAATACTTTAAGGCTGGAGGGACTCCCACCTCAATTGTAAGCAGCAACTTATTTGTATGCAGTGACACAGATTCTCTTAGTTGAGTTTTCTGATGCATGGGTTTCTATATTGCAGTATAGTTTCATCTCCATATAGTTCCCTAAAAGAGTATCTTAAAACGTCTAGTCTCCTATCTGTAGCATAAAATATTTAAATTTTCAGTAAAGAAAATTAATTATAAACAAGACCAAAAACTTTTTAGAAAAATCGCTTAATTTTCATGCAGAAATATGCTTTTTCTACTAAAATCAAATAGTTGAATTTTCAGGTTTAATATTTGTTAGAAATTTAATTTTTAGCATATATCTTCTTAAAAAAATATTTCATTCCTCTACTGGCACAGCTTTTAACTTTTTATTAAAGGTTTATAAAAAAAACGATTCATAAGTAAAAGAAATTTTTACTGAAGGAAATTAGTTACTCAATTTTCACTAATTGAGATTCAAAGAGGCATATATGCCCTTCAAAAATATCCTATTATAGGAAAAATATTTAAGTACGTTTTTTGGATGACAGCTACTGATCAGAGTTGTTAATCCGCTGTGATCCGAGCAGTGGCGGTCTTCAGTCGCACTGCCCTGAGTGAAACCCTCTAATATAGCCATTGCGTTTTTAATATTTTTATTGTCTATTAGCGGCGTCCAAGTTGCTTTATCCGTGCGTTGCATTTATATTATTCTGAAAAGCTATTCACACTTCCGCGCGCTGTAATTGTTTTAATGTTCATTCGTGTTTGTTCTCTTTTTTTCTGTTCTTCTTTCTTCTCCACTCCTGACATAAGTTTATTGGGGAGACCAAGAGATATTTATCTGTATTGGATTCAGAATCCCTCATGACTCTTGTATCTTTAACTAGCTCGCATAGTATTGCATCTACAATAACGATGTAAATTATACTGTGGTTATTTCCTCTACATCAGGTGTACATGTGGATCATTTAATGCCGAATCGAAGAATGTGTAACGCTTTCTAAGCATAATCTAAATTATCTTTTGTCGTTATTATTTATTCTTCGATCCCCAAAATTACCTAGCACCCTTTCTGTTACTTGACTCTGTAAAAACCCACCTAACCGTTCCTGTAGCCTAGGGTAATTATTCTTTTATCAGGATCGCAAGTACTTCTAGTATAATTTAAATTTCCCCAGAAGGCATCTTTTACTTCGTTTGGATCACCATCGACTGAGGCGTAGTACGGTGTGACACATAATATTTTGATTTCTATTTTTATTCTGCACCACAACAATCTGGAAGATACAAATTCATGATCTCTAAAATGCAATTTTGCACTTTCATTGATAATCAAACCGACCTCTTCACTAACATGTGATTCACTATCTCCTAATGACAGCATTTCAAGTCCGCTTTTCACTATGTTTCTAATGCCGCATCCCTTTTTCTTCGTTTCAGGTGCTCATTATATATATATAGCTTTCCTATGTGCATTGTTTGTCGTAATCCTCTGACCTTAAAATCAGGCCCTCTAACTACTCTAGCATTTCAAACACCCTTCACTGAGTATATGTCTTTCGTCAATCAATGTTTAAGTCCATTCCGAGGCTGTTCTATTATTTGTATTATTCATTGTGTAAAGTGTAAGTCCAACTACCACCTTTATGCGCGAGATATAATTTGCAAGTAGAAATCATGTTCAAATTAGGCACCCAGTCGTCGGAGGGTGGAGAGTCTAGTTGTAAAGTCAGTACCAACAAACTTCGGATACTGAAGGGGTGAGTCTGCGGACATAACTGGAACCGAAACAGTCATAATGGATTCATGATTTAGAATAAAAGGTCACTAGCCTTCAACAGGGTAGTATTAGGTGGGAGTTCATATGCCTACTTGAAGCAAGAATGTATACATATAAATGTTATAGTTAAATTTGTTACAAAAGTTATCTGTGTTAAAAAAAAACTATGCGCATTCTAAAGAAAACAATCAAATTTCCCAACAAAGTGGTTGGATTTTTTCTTTTTTATCATATACACTGATAAAGTGTTTTATCTTAAATTAATTTATGACATGAAAAGAGTATGATCCCCCTTCCGGCCGCCCCCTGAAAAGTAAAATAGTTTTATTTGAAATTATAGTTTTCGTTTATGCAAATGATAAATAGTAAATTTAAATCATAAGCCAAAGTAAAACAAGAAAAATTGGATTATTATATAAATCTTAGGTGCGAAATAGTCGCTCCAGCTTTCTTGATTTGGCTAGAAAATATGTGATGGCTAATATATAATTTTAAAATGAACAAAAAGTGTGCGACGCATTTTTTCAAGTTTAAGAACGGAAATTTATGATGGTTAATATGCAGATTTAAAATTCACAAAGTTTGCGAAACATTTTGTTTAAGGTTGAATACTGAAATTTATGATGACTTATATAAATTTTTAAAATGAATGAAATTTTCGTCGAATTTTTTTAAGATTGAACAGGAAAATTTAGGGCAATACCATTAGGATAATAAAAATTCATTTCTTCTGTGCTATATTTCAAAGTATAAAGTTGCGAAATTGATTTTCGCATGTTTCAAACTCTCTGGTTCCATAAAATTATGTATATACAGTGTACCTTCTAAATTGAGAAATCGACATATCATAAGAAATGCGCATCCTAAAAACAAATATATTTTAAAAAACTTTTTATTTTCTAGGGAGGAAAAAAAAATACAAATTTTTTTGCAGATTCTTAATTTAAAAAATACGTAAGTTTTATACGCTTTTTTAAATTCGAAAAAAATGGGGCTTCAATTACCTTACCAGGTTCATGGTAAATTTGTACGTATGCGCTTTTCCCACTTGACCATAAAATGTTTTGATACAGGAATTTTTTTCTGACAATGCACATTTCTTGAAATAGTTAGATACATCAAATAAAAAAAACACCTGGTATGTTGTTAATCTGTACGGCCGGCACGCATTTAAATTGCGGCAGATGATTTATGAAATACAAACATGGCAAAAAAAAAATTCCTCTCCATTCTATTTGCAAAAATATAACTCAATTAAGAATACTATATAAGACAGAGTCTTGCATGTATGCTATAAGTATCAAATTATTCATTCAAACGACTCATCCTAACTTTCCGCGAAACAATTTTTCTGCAGAGAATTCTCTATTTTTTTCTAAATCTACATATTTAGAGAAATGAATTTCGCTGTTACTTTCTTCGTATCTTTGGCTACTTTCCTTACTTGTATTGGTAAGTATAGCGGTATAACTTATTTTTGATCCGGCGAAATTCGAAATTTAAGAAAAATGTAGCTTTACTTTCCTTTACTCTTTATTTCTATATGCTTTACTTTGAATGAAAGTATTTTTGTATGCGGACTATACAAGGAAGCAAAATTTTTTGAAAATACATACCTTTAAAAAGTGAGCATGCTTTAAATTGAAGTGGAGGTACAAAATTTGAGAAATTCTTGAGATTTTATTTGCAAATTCTCTCGTGGTATATTATTTGAGGAAAATAAAAATATATGTATTAGGTGTCATTAAATGAAGATTTTCAGAAGCTTATCGACCGTTTTTAGGAAAAGTTTATCACTCCCTTTTTGAAAGTTTAATAATGTTTCGAAGACAGCAGTGGTTTTCGAGGCTAATCGTGTACTCACAATTTCCGTTGGTAGTATATTTCACAATAATTTTGCAAAAAAAGTAGTTGAATAAGTACACTATCAGAAATGGGCGGAAAATTCCTACACGTTTAAGATACTAAAGTAAACCCCTAGTGAACTTAAACCCCCGAAATCCACAATAAAAAAAATGTTACGTGCGTTTGTACGTCGTTTATACTGTTTTTACTTGTAATATTGTCGTTTTTGCTCTCTTGGTACCCGGCTTGAGAGAAATAAAAGTTTTGTGTCATCCCCAACGGAATTTAAATTTTTCCATTTTTCTTTTTAATAACGCTTGTACGTCGTTTGCGCTACTGTTCTATTTAATATTTTTCTCTTCACCCGCTTAGTTTCCCGGCTAGTGCCTAGCTAGAGAAAAATCAAAATTTCATGCCATCCTCCGGTAATTTGAATTTGTCAATTTTTATTTTTCTAACGTTTCTAGGTCATTTGTACAGTTGATACTTTTCATATTTTCGTCTGTAACCTCTTGGTTGCCCGGCTAGGGGAAAATCGAAATTTCGCTTCATCCCGCCAAAATTTAAGTTTAAAAACTTTTTTTTTGCTTAGTTTTTATTCAGTTTGTAAAAGCTTGTGCATTTAATATTTTACTTTGTATTCTCTTAGTCGCCTGGTTTGTGTCTAACTATAAGATAATGAAAATTTGATGCATTCCACCCCACATTTGAATTAAAAATGTTCTCTTTTTGCTAACGATTGTACACCGTTTTCAGTGTTTTTACATTTAATATGTTCGCTTGTACCCCCTTGCTTGTGTTGATACGGACAAACCAAAATTTTATCCCATTTTCCCAAAATTTAAATTTTTCAATTAATCTTTTTGCTATCGTTTTTATGTCGCTTACACTGTTTTTACATTTAATATTTTAGTCTTTATTCTCTTGAATAAACGGCTAGTATCTGGCTAGGCGTGCATGAAAATTTCATGCTATCTCCCCGAAATTTGAATTTATCAATTTTTCATTTTGCTAACATTTGTACGTCGTTTGTACTTTTTATAAAATTTGTAGCTATCCTCCCGAAATTAAAATTTTTGACATTTTCTTTTCGCATACATTTGTACTGTTTTTATATTTAATATTTTAGTTTGAAATCTCTTGGTTGAAAGACTAGTGCTTGGCTACAAGCAAATTTTTTTGAAACTTTTATATTTAAGCTGAAAATTCATTTGTTTATTTGAAGTTTTAAGTATTTTGCTAAAAACTAATTTTCTTACTGAAAATTGAATGTTATTGTGAAAAAATTAAATGCAAATATTATGTATAAAAATAAAATTTGGTATAAATTTTGTGAGTAAATTTTTCCAGCATGTATGTATGTATTTGTCTTAAAGATAAAAAGTATAATAAGTTCATATGCGAGCGAAAAATTTAAAAAAAAAATTATCATAAAGAATGGGATTTGATTATATATGTGATAAAATGAGTTTAAGTCCTGTCACAACATATGATACATAAGAAGTCGTTTCTATTAACTTCACTCATATTTGCTTGCTATTTATATTCTCAAGACAAATATAGAGTACATGCTTTATATAAAAATTAATGAACCGAAAAATATTATTTATACTCCTGAAATTTTTAATTACAGTAACTGAAAATTTATCATATGCAACGTAATTTTTTGAAACGTACGACTGCAGTTTTATGCAATTACCATTGCTTTTCTGCACAAAGCTTTAGCGACATGTACGTCTTTGAAATTTCCTAAATATATAACTAAGAGTGTATGTTTATTGTGATTCCCTACATTAGCGTTTCAAATTAAAGTTTTTATTCAGCCTTTTCTACTTATTCTTACAGAGTTTATAGTTGCGCCAACTATTTATCCATTGTCGGGTGGAGCGAGGAGTGCTAGATATGGTCCTCCACCTCATGGCAGATTTGATGAAATTCCGATTGAGCAACGTCTGACTCTTGGTCATGGTCTTAAAGCGAGAACTCGAGATGGCCATTTTCGAACAATTAACCGTAGCTACCGTATTATGGAAGACGAGGACGGATTCATTCGCTTAGTAATGGACAAAGATGGGTATATCAGTGGGATATATTATATAGAAGACAGGACAGAAACTAGAGAACTGGTTCTAACGAACATACTTAACCCAAAGGACATTCGCCCACTGGACAAACCAGAGTATTATTCAGAACGCAATCTGCAAAATTTAAACAGAGGACTTTTTACGGCATTCCCCCGACACTAATGGTACCATTCCCACTGCCAAGACTGATTCTCGTTGTAGGGAAATGCTACCATGAAATCAGCGTGAGATTCACACTTTATTTTTTCGGTTTTCTGTTCTTTGTTTTGGGTCTTGAAATAGTTCTTTAATTGTGCAGTGGGCGAACAAAACATGATGAATCCGTTTATGGAACAAAATTATCATGCATGGTTTTAGCCTTTTGAGGACCTAGGGAATAAAATTATTGGACCTTCGTTCGCAAAAGAATTCTATCTCATTAAAATTGGGATTGAAAAATGTTGGAGCCTTCAAACTATAGAAATGAAAATCCATATATTTTTACTAGTAAAAAATATGTTATAAAAACTGCATACATCCAAGCTAATAGATTCAATAATTTGAAGAAATGGCTTTGTCTGTTTCTGTTTGAATCTTTCTTTCATCTCTGGTGTTTTTAAAAAGCAGCATGTGTTTATTTATCATTAAGCCATCATTCTGAATGGATTTATCATGTTCCGTCTGTTCGCTTCTCATTTGTTGCTGCAGAATTGACAGATTATGCAATCATTTATGAAGTGGAAAATTGTATGATTACTCAAGTAATATTATTATTTAAAAAGGATAAATTTTAATATTTGCCTTATTTTCCATGCTTGTAAAACTGTTTTTTAACACTTCATAAAAACATATTACTTATTTGTAGCAGTAGCTTAATAATAAACCCTATCCCTTGCAGGAAGATAGTTCCATGCATAAATAGTTTGATATTCAATTCATAAAGTTGGATGTTGGTCTGGTAAGAAATGAAAATATAAGATAGCGCGAAATTTTTCCATTCCACACACGCTAAAGTAATCACTTTCAAAACTGTCAAAAACGTATCGAAAAATTTTCAGAAAATTTCTTAAACTAGTACACATAGAATCTGAGGAAAATAACAAGATATTTTTCCTTAAAAATCAGCTTTTACTACCATATTATATCTATATATTATTATTATAGCTATTGATATATTATTATATTATTATATATTATGCCTAATATCAGATTATTATATATTATTATGTAAATGTTTTAATTGGTGACTGGTACATGTAATTGATGTTCTGAACGTTCAAATGAATCAAACATTTTATTACAATTCTATTTTATCGAAAAATATTATTCCAATTACAATTTAAAATAAGGGAATATGAGTTTTTTGTAATGGATTTCTTGTAATCTAAATGAATTATTATTTAGGCACTATTTCTATTTTAGAAGGCCAACAGTAAAAACTTTCGTTCATTTAAAAGTTCAGAAATTCAAGCACATAATTATTACGGCATTTGATTATAAGCGGATTCGGATTTTAATTATGATTGTTGTAACGAAAAACTAAGTTTAAATAAAGATTTTACTGTCTAATTTGTTTGTTAAAATTAACCTTCTTGATAAATTGGTTTAATATAATAAAAAAGCATAAAAATATGTAGAAATAATTAATAAACAATTTAATTTGCATTTTGAGAAATGTTATATTTTTGTTTAAAAATAACGGTACAAGGGTGAAAATTACAGGGATATGTTGCGCAAGAAAATAATGCAGTTTTAAATTAACGACAATAGACAAATTTATTTCGTTTTATAATTTGTGTAAAACTTAAAGTTTATTTAAATTTAAAATTATTTATCACAACGCTGATACATGAAAGACTGACACAACTTAAAAATGATAAAGAAAAATCTATGTTTTGAAAAACACAGTCTGCGATTTTTTTATTTGAACTTCTTTTCAAAATAGATTTCACCTAAAGCAATTTTCTAAATTCAACATAAAACTTCAATGGAAAGAAAAAACGAGAGGCCATAGAAAAAAATAATGCTTTTTAATATTAGCCTGAAGACTAATATAGAAATACAAAATAAATAATTTTCGTAACTCGGTCGTGAGATAAACTATTATCAACCCAATATCGAAAATTTTTTTCGTATCAAAAATAGAAATGATGAAAAAATACATATCATTATTTAGAAGAACAAATAAGATACTGACTATCATATTATATACTCTATGATCTCAATTTTAAAAACATCTGACGTAATTTAAAAGGACTGATAAGATAGCGATTAATTTATACTGGAAATATCCAACATTTGCTTTTACAAATTAAAAAAAAGACTTTTTAATAATGTTTCAAATTGATGAAGTTTTCCCTAAACAGATTTTTTAAGTCAATAAAAAAGTTTGTTTTGATTTCAAAAACAAATGAAATAAAGAAAATGTATATACATATATCTAGAATTTTTAAAAGTCTCTCTTAAATTTTCATATTAAAGATTGCCATTCATAGATAAATTTTTTAACTGTAATTATCAAACAAATTATAAAGAAATTAAATCAAAAAGTGCCCTTCTTTATCATCAATTAATGTTTTTAAATGGAAAACAAACCTAATCAAAATACCCTTAAGGATAATATAAAACATCATACAAAATTTTTAAATATTCTTAAAGAGGAAGAAGATGTTTAAACATTGCCAGTGTTATTATTTTAAATAAAATTATTGAAAAGCTTAAATTAGGTGAGGGTTTTAGTTATAAAGGGGGTAAAATAATATTAAGTTACTTGAAATTAATAAAGACATTGCATTTAATATTGTTGATAAATTTAGATAACAATTTATGTGTTTATCTAATGTTTCGGAAAAATCGATATTCCGAAAACTTAGAAAGAGAATGGAATGTTTTAACAAAAATAAAAAAATTTCTTTAAAAACCATCTAAATTTAATTATCGCTAACTCGGATAAAGGGAGTATTACAGTGTCGATTCATGAAGATGATTACATACAAATAACATTCGTCCTTTCTACTAACCTACTGGCTTGCGGATATCGTAGAGAATTTAATATTTGATCAATTCCGCGATTCGTATAAAATTTATCAAACATTTTCGATGCGAAGCATGTTCCTCGATTCAAAAATTATTTTCATTAACACCCCAAAATCTAAAATTACGTTTTATATTGCTTGAGCGGGTGCTTACGGGTGCTTACGCCTTCCATACAGTCATTCACTTCGCTTGATTTATCTGGGGTGCGGCTGAAGGCGTCTTACATGTTTCATTTGTATACCTGGCTTGTGTACCACATTAAATAAGTATTTGGATACAAGATTGGATTATCTAACGATTTGAGATTTTTTAGACTCATGCATGTTCAAATACGTCAAGGCTCTAAGATCGATAAAACCGTAAAATTAATATTAATAAGCCGAATTCGAAACCGCATAATCGCCTCGCTCCTAAACATATTGCACTTGCATCTGTATGCAGCTCAGTAATTAAATCAGATCGAAATGGTTGTACAATCGGTTTCTTCATTAACAATTAGATACTAATACGAAGGCATTATCTTCTTCAGATGTCCATTTAAAAGTGCTATCCTTTTTTGAGAAATCGTGTAAAAGATAATAGAATTACGAAAATTTGTAAATATAGCGACGAGACCCAATAATTGACGTACTGTCGTATCATTTATAGGAACTGGAGACTCACCAATCTATTTAAGTTTAATTTTTCCTGGCTGTAATCCTTATTCTAAAATTTTAAATCCTATAAACGATACTTGTAATTTTAAAATTCAAAGAGATCAACATGCCCTTTAACCAGATCTTATTATAGGAGGAATATTTAAGTACGTTTTTTCGATAACAGCTACTGATCAGATCTGTAAATCCGCTGTGATCCATGCAGTAGCGGACTTCAGTCGCACTGTCATGAGAGAAATCCTCTGATATGTGTCATTGCATCCTTTATATTTTTATTATCTATTAGTTACAACCAAGTTGCTTGATTCGTGCGGTCATTCATATTATTCCGAAAAGCTATTCAAACTTCCGCTTGCTGTAAAATTTTAAATTTTTATTCGTGTTTGTTCTCTTTTTTTCTGCTCTTCTTTTTCTCCACTCCTGACATAAGTTTGTTTAAGAGACTGAGATATAATGATCAGTATTGGATTCAGAACCCCTCATGACTCTTGTATCTTTAACTAGCTCGCATAGTATTGCATCCACAATAACGATGTCAATTATACTGGTTATTTCCTCTACATCAGGTGTAAATGTGGATCATTTAATGCCTAAGCGAAGAATTAGTAATAAATAAACCTTTTTCCTAGCATAAGCTAAATAATCTTTTCTTTTTATTATATGTTTTTCGATCCCCAAAATTATCTAGCACCCTTTCTGTTTCTTGACTCTGGAAAAACCCACCTATCCGCTCTTATATTTTAGTGTAATTATTCTTTTAACCGGATAGCAAGTACTTCTAGTATAATTTAAATTGCCCCAGAAGGCATCTTTTGCCTTCATTTTAAAATTCATTATCTTTGAGATGCGGCTTTGCACTTTCATTTATAACCAAACCGTACTCTTTACTAACATGTGATTCACTATTTACTCTCGATCATATTTCAAGTCCGCCTTCACTATGTTTCTAATGCCGCAAACTTCAATTACTGAAGGGGTGAGTCTGCGGACAGATCTGGAACCGAGACAGTCATTAATTGATTGATGCTTTAGAATACGAAGGTCATTAGTCTTTAACAGGGTAGTATTAGGTGTGACTTTAGATACCTACTTAAAGGAAGAATGTTGACATATAAATGTAATTGGTTAAATTTTTTATAAAAGTTATCTTTGTTAACAAAAAGTAAACGCATTCTTAAACAAACAGGCGAACCTCCCAACAAAGTAATTAGAATTTTGCTTTTTAACCAAATAAACTGATAAAGAGGTTGATCGTAATTTCATTTATGACATAAAAAGCGTATGATGCCCCTTCCCGCCGCCCCCTGACAATTAAAATAGTTTAATTTCAAATGATAGTTCTCTTTTATGCCATATATAATTATCTAATTTTACCTTTATCGTTAAGGGTTATTCTAAGTATAAGTCTAAGAATAGACTTAGGGCTAAATGACCACGAAGTCCGTCAGTGGACAGGCATTTAGACAGATTTTTATTGTCAGAGAAATATCACGGTTATTTAAAACTCGTACATTTCACTATATCGTTCGGGGCCGGCGGACCCCCCCCCCCCCCCCCCCCCCCCCCCCCCCCCCCC
>JAAAKG020024411.1:0-20071 GCA_010014905.2 Druon quercuslanigerum | reverse complement strand
CTCTGTTATTAAATCATCGAAAATTTCGAAATGGTCTTTCAATGACGTGTCACCCTTCATTTTCAATCTGCACAACCGGTTACGAACAGACACTTCAGTAGCTGCACTTTTTCTTTCGTAAATGGCATCTAAACTTTTCAGAATAGATTTTGCAGTACATCCTGGTGTATCATATTTGAGATATGCGTCTGACAGATACTCAACTATAACGCATTTGGCAACTTTTTCATTTTTCTTCCATTTTTGATTCTCTGGAACAGGACATTCACCGTCTATCACTTCAAGAACATCAAGTTCGTCCAACAAATTCCGAATCCTATGTTTCCATGCAATATATTTACTGCCATTGAATGGCTGTATATTTCTCTTGTCCTGCGATCTATTCATTTTCACTTACACTAAGAACTTAACACTCAAAAAAACACTTTTTTTCACAGTTTAAATAAAATGAATAATTTTTGTTTTGTTCAATACACAGTTAATGCACAATGTGATCTGGGCCCATAACCTATTAGAAATGGGTTCATAAATAAAATAAAATGCAGTGAATTTAAAGTCTTAACTTTTATTCTATATTGATATCACACGAGGAAGAAACGTCTATTTCCGATGAAGAGTTTCTTATAACTAAACTCTTAGGATCGAAAGAAAGAATCATAAAAAGACCCAGTGAACGTCGTCACTAAAGGATACTATTTCACTCTAAGAAACCATTACTTATGTTTATAATAACATTCTGGCACTCATCTTGTCGATTCAGTTTTGACTGAAACCAGACGAGTGTTTTGAAGTATACTTACTACGCATTAGAAACCGTACAATCCAACAATAGTCAATGCCTAAACAAAAATATAATAAATAACAAACTGTTTATCAAATCAACACAATCTCAGCGCGAAACTCGGCGTGGGGATACCGTGCTCCCGCCAGAAGGGGGCGTTACAGTACCAACACTGTTGGTACTACAGCTGTTCCAATGTGGGCACAGAGAGTACCCAATAAGAGAGAGGATTTGTACCAAGCTGTAGGCGAGCAGCGCGCGACGCATTTGGTTTTCCAGCTCAACCATGTGGGCGCGCGGCTCGCCCAAAATTTTTTCAGTGTAGGCTTTTCTCCGATTTTATACGCCGCGTTTAGCTCTGTGAGCCTATTTTGCCGCGAGAAAGGTAAAATTGCTTGTAGAAAGTTATTGAGTGCGCGAGCTGAAAGTGTGAGTGTTCGGGCACAATTTTATAAAAAAATCAACTTATGTTTCAGCGTGGCGTTTTATTCTATTTGATCGGATGACGATTCCTGATTTTTCTCAATGTATTGAGCAACAATGCTAGTTGCGACTCCCATATTGTTCTTATTGTCGGCTTGAAAATTGTAATACGCTCAATTTATCACCAAAGAAATAAGCAGCTCCAATTTTACTTCTTGTAGCCGCCTATTTTACCGAATCTCATCAAGCGACAACAGCGATAAGTATTCAATATAAAAGAGAAAGATATATCGAATTTCTACTGTTGAATTTGTATGTGTGAGTCTCGTGAATGTTAGTTATAATTTATTTATTTTTAATGTTATTTACTTTACCTGCGAATGGAGTCTTTTTGACCCAATATCAGATCTCGAGTGACCATATTATCGTTTATTTTTATCGCTAATATATGGCTGTTCAATTAAACAAAAGGCATTTATTCTTTTTTATTTTTAAATAATTAAGGGACCTTTTGATATTTCGAATAATCGTGAAAATTTTCTAATCTGATTCTTTTCTGTTCGATTGATGTACATTTCAAATTAATTAATTTATTTCACTGTTCACAGAAATAATGTTGGTCAAATGCCTACCCCTTTTCCAGGTGCCGTGGGGGCGTTCACAGAAATATGTAATTGTAATTCTTCTTATTTCTTGATGTAATTGCCGAAAAATATCCTATAATAAAACTACTATTATTCACTTAAATTTTTGCTTAAATTATATTTTAAAAGAATTTACTTATTGAATCCATGCAACGAAGAATTATGTATTTTACGATTACAGTTAGTAACAACAAAGGGCAATACATCATTTTAAGGTTTAAAGTGCACGGCTTTAATAGCGTAATCAATTTGAAAGTGAATTTCAATAATAATCAGTCAAATTATAAACTTGAATACTAATAAAATGTTGTTTAAAATATATCCCGTAATTATAAAATGGAAATCTAAGAACATTCAAGGAATATCGTAAATAGAGCGACGCGGCACATAACGGGCTAAAATGAAAGAGTTCGCAATAAATCGTAAAACTTTTGACAGGAAAAACCTGAAAAAATAAAAATTTTTTCGTGTTGAGATATGAATAATTATACAATAAAGAAAAAATGTAGAGATTAGAAAAAAAATTGACCTTAAGAGTCTAGGTTGAATTAGAAATTTCTTGACAAGAATTTTTATCATTGATCACTACGGACGCTCTTATATTTTATAGGGTTGGTTATTTTTACTTTGTATTGTTCATTTACATAGTAATTTATTTTAGGTCAAGGAGATTTGTTTTATCGAACTACATTTTGTTCCCTAACTTTTTCCTATGATTGTTGTGGAAAAATGACACGCTTCTCATACATTGATGGTGATTATTAAAGGAATTTGACTATAAATAAATAAAATTTACAATGAACGTGTCATTTTCCCACAACATTCACAGGACATAAAAATACCAGAGATAGTTGTGGGAAATTTACACTAAAGTGTAACTGAAATAAAAATATAATTTCACAACATTTATGCAAGCTTCCAACGATTAGTGTAATTTGACACGCGGAGTGTACTATGTTTTACAGGAGCGATGTAAAATTTCAGTATTCTTGTAATTCCGCTGTTGAACGCTTGATGGCGTTGCTCGTACATCTTTATTGCTTAAAATTTTTGCGTCATTATCGGCAGTCAGATATATTTTATATTTGAGATCGTGGCATTCCACGACCATGTTCTAGATTAAGATCATGTTAGATCTTCTATTATAATCTATAACCTTCGAACTACATGCACTGTATAATTTTTGCAACTTGGCTGCATTGTCTGCATTCAGATATATATTTAAATAAAAATCGTGGATTGTGCTGGGTTGAACGCATCAGAGAGGTAAGTTCAATGTGTTTTACATTGCTATTTAGACCGCAGTTGATAAAAATTAGGATGCGCCTCTTTCGCCCACTGATCATAACCTTATTGCGTTAACGAGAATATACGTTTTCCCGCTTTTTTACAAATATTTATCATTTTTGTGCAATTCCTGCAGGCAAAATAAGACTAAAATTATCTGTCGCAATAGCCACTCCGTGAAAATTAACATTTGAATTTATACGGGAACTAAAATTGACCAAATTATTTTTCTATTATGAATTCATTATGAGCATTATGAGAAAAAATTGTATTTCAACATTAGAAGAATTCAAAACCAATTTCGATTTTAGATCAATCTTTGTAGCATGCATGTATCAGGGGTGTTAGTTTAAATTTGCCAGTTTTACTCATAGATGTCGCTAGAGATATGTATACATTTCTATGATTTGGCATCTATGTCATACTCTTCTATGGACAGTAACCTTCTGAAATACACAATTACATTCTGACAAAATAATAGCATCATAATTGTTTACCTCAGTGAATATGTCGAGTTTCGTTCCAAGTAAATCGCATTTGCGGCATTTGTTGCTTTTCTTACTTCATCAAAAGAAAAAACTAGTTGAAGCTCATTGGTAGCTGGTAGAAACTTATGGTGAACATGCTCCAGTGCAGCGAAAAAGTTCGAAGACGAGGAATTGCAGGAGATATTGGATGAAGACCCAAACCAAGGAGGAATTTGCAAACGTTTAAAAGCCATGGTAAAAATCCAAAAGTATGGAAAATGGGTACCACACCAACTGCACGATAGAAAAAAGGAAAATCGAAAAACCATATATGAAATGCTGCTTGAACGGTTCGAAAGGAAATCTTTTCAGCATCGAGTTGTCACGGGGGACAAAAATGGATTTATTACGGGAACCCGAAGCGGAAAAAATCATGGCTTTCACCTCGTTAGGTCGGCTCATCGACTCCAAGGCCAAATCGCTTTGACCGTAAGACAATGCTCTGTGTTTGGTGGGACCAGTGTGGCTTGAATCATGCGTTGATCGAAAAACTGCCGGAATGCGCCCGAAGGCATGGCAAAAATATCCTACAACATGAAAACGCACCGTCTCGTATCGATAAAGTGGTAAAGAGCAGGTTAAAAGCATTGAATTGGGAAATATTATAACACCCGCCGTCTTTAACGATACTTTGAATAAAAAATGTTTGAGATTCCCTTGAAGATTTACCGTTTTCTTTATTGAAAAACCCGGCAAACCAACTAGCACCCCTGGTAAATGATACATGCAGTGACGTGCAGTTCGTTCAAAAATGGGTTTGTGAAAAACACACTGCGCCATTCTCGTAACTGTTTCCCAGCATTTTTTTGCAACAAAAAAGAAAGTAACGCAAAATTCAGGATATCCCTATAATAAACTTCTTATATTGTTTTTGAAATTATAAAAAAATCATTGCAAAAAATATTTAAGGAATTAATGCAAAAAAAGAGGATCTGCTAACGAATGATCAACAGACTTTAGACGATTTATATGGATATTAAGCAATGTCGTCCTATTTCAAAAAAATTTTACAAGATTTCAAAAAATTTTAAGCTTATGAGGGTATTTGTATGGATATTAGTTGATTTCTTGGGAACTAAGTTCTAGAAAATCAAATTTCAAGAATTCCAAGTGTTCACAAATATTTTAAGGCTTGCCAAGGTATTTCACAAGATTAAGAAGATTTAATTGGATCTCTAAGGATTTCACGACATTTCTATACATTTTACCGAGGTTTTATTTTGAAGAACTTCAATAATGAAGCTGTAATTTACTGAGATTTAAAGGATTTCGAATAATTTCTACTTTTTAAAATTATATTTTACGATTTCCATGTATTTTAATCGATCCTTAGAGATTTTAACGAATTTCAATAGCACTTTGGACAATACATGCAATTTTGCATTTTTTTACACACGTATATAAATGGATCAAAAAAAATTGAAAGGATTTTCAATGATTGAAGTTATTTTAAAAGACGCCAGCGTTTCAGGAAAACTAAAAAAATTTTGAGAGAATTCTGTAGAATTCCACAATATTTCAGGTAATTTAAATGCATTTTATAATATTTAAAGGACTTTGTTTCAAAGATTTTACGAGATTTAACAAATGTCAACGTATTTCAATCGATTTCTGGTGACCTTTAAGAAATAAATTCAATGTTATTTTTAAATAATTTGGAATGGTTTTTATAAATTTGTGATTATTTCGAAAGATTTCAAACGAATTACAAGAGTTAAAGGGATTTTCACGGATTAAAAAGTATTTAATTATATTTTTACGTAATTAAATAAAATTTTAAGTAATTTGAAAGATATCAAGGGAATCGAGATATTTTTTTTTTATGATAGGCCAATATTGATTTTCACATCATATTTTTTTGTAAAGTTTCCTACTAAAATGTATTTTTTCTTTTCATTGAAGGATATATGGTCTATAAAAAAGGATCTAAATATGTCAATAAAATTATGGGTTACTTTTATGCTATTTAAAATTTGATTTTTTTTAACTTTTGAAAAATTGGAAGCCTCCTTTAATTTTACATGAGAACTTTGAATAAAACTTTTTTTGTTTTTAAACATCTTTTAGTCTGTTATGAAAGAAGCATCTCATTTAGAAGAAATCTTGCTACTGAAAAGTTCTTTATTTATCAAGATATAATTTATTTTATATTAATTACGAAATAAATAAGGAATTTAACCGGCCCTTTTTAAAGATGCTAATTATTTAATACATTGAAGATTTCAAAGAATCCATAAGAATTCAAAAAGATTTTAAAAATTTCCGAACATTTCAAAGGTTTTAAACAATTTTAAAAATTTCCAATGATTTTAAACGGTCATAAAAGTTTTCACAAACAAAAATTAAAGAAATATTTTTAAAATTTTAAAAACATTAAAAAGAATAAAGGATTTTAAAGATTCTACAAACAATTAAAAATATTTCACATAAATTTTAGATACTTCAAAAGATTTAAATTATTTCAAAAAGATTTTAAAAGATTTAACAATTTCACAAAGATCTAAAACTTAGCATAAACGTTCAGAATTTCTTGATTTGTGATTCTGCTTTGTTTAGAAATTGTTAGCCAGTAAAAAAATGAAATGTTTCGTGAAATGGAAACGTAAACAGTCAGGGGTCAGAGAATTGTTTCTAATTGGAATGCACTAAAACGCGGTTGTAGTGTTAATTTTGGAAAAACATTTAATTCGCTTTTCCTTTTCACGATGTTTACCTGCTTTTCGTGAAAGCTTTCCTTTTGTGCAATAAGAAATTATAATGCTCATAAATTACAACACAAGAAGAATGAAAAAATACAAATATTTTTCCGCTATTTCCTATATAACAATTATTATAGAAAGTACGAAAACTTTAGGCAACATGTTTATCGGTATCATGTTGAAAATAGGTTGCCTTTTGGATTATTTTATTGCATGTAAACTGAATGAAGTTTCCAGTCTAGGGATATATAACAATTGAAAATGCATCTGTCTATAGGCATTTTCATAATTTACATCATGGAATACTATGTTCGCTCTTAAATTGTACAATTCTAAATAAAAAATTTTATACTGTGAATGCTATGAGAATTTACGTTACTCAAAGCCATCGTACAGACAAACATATGCGGGATAAAACTCGTGACTTTGGCATCAGATTCCTCTTTTATTAATTATACTGAACAAAAGTTTTGTAAGCGGGGTGGCTACTTGAGCAAAAAACTGGGAATTTTACCTGTTCTATTTTTGGTTTAAATTGTATCTTTTTTTATGAAAATTAATATTTAGTTCAGCATTCTTGTTTTTGGTTGAAAACCATTTTCTTCAAATGATAATTTAATTTCCCATTTTGGTCGCTGAGATTCCGGCTGTGTTTGAAGTCAACGTTGGGCCAGCAAGACTCCCGCAGGGCGTCACCATCTTTGTCACCATACGAATGTGACTTTAGAAAGAAAAAAAACTTTAGAAAATTTTATGAACCCTGTCTAGACAATGTCACTTAAACTCGGAGCAACGCCATATTGTCTCGATAGATCAAGCGATCGGAAATTTGGCAAGGGTATCCTCAACAGTCATTGGATGGACTATTACCCGCACGAAAACTTTGAGATTAGATACTGCAATGAGCGACTAGCGAGTAATTAAAATTTGTAAACTGTAAAACTCGGTAACTTACGTATATTGTTAACCTAGGGGTTAACCAGGGTCGTGTCTCCATTAAGTCTTTCATTGGACATCAAATGTTCTTAGAATCAGTCAAAGACTTCATGGATTCAATGATTTTGAGACCTGGCCTTTATAAAGACATACAGACAGTAATGAAATCTGTATAAGAGATTCATGTGCAATAATATTTTTAATCATTTTCAGCACTGGGTCGTCAATCTACGAACTCGTATTCTCAAAGATGGATGTTTATCGTATTATTTGACTGTAAATCTGAAGATTTTAATACGATGCCGAATTCGCATAATCGTATTCTATGAGTTGGATGTGGCCTGCAGATCTAGTTTAGCGTACTATTTTCCTATAAAGCTCATGATTTTACAAGCATCACGATAGAAAGCATCAGATCGATGTAGTTATAGTTATATATTTTTCTCAACTAACCTATTGCGTTGATAATTTACGAGATCTGTGCTAAATTAAAACTGAGATAGTCACTAGTACTTTAAAAAAATATACAATTTTAGAATGTAATGTGTAGAAAATGATCTCAACACAAGTTGAAGTTGTGGTAACTTCAACTCCCTTATTTCTTGTCTACATATTTATGTCAAATTGTGCCTATAAAAAAAGGTATAAGGTATATGCACTTTTACGACTCAAAAATGCATTTCATTTATAAAATAATGCATATTATTTTAGTCATATTTATTAAGATCGCGGAGTTTGTACCTTGATGTACTCTTTGTAACAGTCACTGCGTATTACGAAACACATGTACAGTGTTATATTAATTTTATTGAGAGAATAATTCAACCATACTTTCAAAAATATATTCTATTTTACTATTCAAGATCAATATAATCGTACCTCGACAGGGTCTTAAAAAATGTGACGCATATTCTTAATATTTTATTTGTGTATCAAAAAGCAATTAAGATTTATCTAAGTTTGATGCGCATTTGTTTTGTGACATCAAACCAAACACAAAGTTTAAAGTTTTACGCTAAATAAAAACATGACTCCTTTTATTTATATATTTTATTATTCTTGCGATTCAATTTAATTAAAGCATACATTAAGCAATTCAAAATATGCGGGTTTATCATTGCCCATGCGTAGCCTTTTACATACGGCGTTTACAGCCTCACTGTAATTTCACAAAGCGAATGTAAAATTCCATTCTTCCAAAACTGCTTTTTACTACAAGTGAGCGATTTTAAACTATCGTTACCTAATTTTGATAAATTTCCCAAAGCAATTACTGTTTTTTTATATCCTATAATCTTTTTTGGTAAAATTACATAAAACTTTTTACAGTGTAGCTCAATTGAAAGGTAACACACGACGTGAAATCGCCGCGAGATTTTTCGAAAGATTGGCCAACGTGATGGGAAAGTAGTTGGAACCAATCTCTTTGAACTAAAATAAATGATTATCTAAATAAACAAGAAAACGATTGGTTTTTTAATGTTTTTTCAGAAACGAATCGTTCCACTCTAAGTGCCCAACCCTGTACTTAATATGTCCTAAATCTTGATGGGTAAATTTTGTCATGCCAAATCCGAATTCGGATTTTAAATTAGCCGAGGACTTCCTGCTTCTGAGAAAATTACAATTTAATTTTCTATTGTAAACCTTCATTGCATAAATGATTTCCATCTAAGTGTGGTTGACTATTTGTCATATTTAGCGGTTTTTGGGGCCGCCAAGTTAGGATTCAAAGTCAAGATGTCAGAATTCACAATGGTGGAACCAATATGTTGAAGTGAAAATGAAAAACTGATGCAATATGACCGAAAATTACTGTAAGAAGCGTTTTCTGGTTTCCTGACTTCGAATCGAAAGTCAAAATGTCAAAATACAAGAAGGAGAATCCAATATAGCGACAGGAAATTGTTTGAATGAAACAGATTATATTGAAGAGTTGTGCTTAGGAATTTTTCATCTTCGTAATTTCCAATCTGAAGGTGGATAACAATATTTAAATGAATGATCCAGGGTGGATCAATTTGATCAGTTTTATTTTAAATATTAATTTAGCATTTGAAATCAGCAACCCAAAAGAACGCGAGCAGTAAATTTCAGTCCAATTTGATATGTTAATTCTTAGAATCTTCCATTATTTATTAAATCACGTGTTTTTATTTTTATTTTATAAAATTTGTGGCATACGGCAAACATTATCAGTTGATAGATTAGGCGGGTTTTGTGGGTACTCACCTATTAATACAGTTATCAATAAGTTACCACCAGTCAGTAATTCAGTAGGCAAGGTAGAGCACTGACACGTATACAAGATCTAGTCTACGAGGTGGGTCATTGTATTACAGACCGAGCTCATTAAAAACTTGGGGGTATACTTTGTTGCAGGTGAAATTATAACGGTGTTTACTGTACCTTGCTAGAGAGTCAGATATCTCTCAAACTTGGGGTGGGACATTCCGTGTACGTGTGGTACGAAATACCGACTAGGTGGGGTAAGAAAATTGAGTTTTAGTAGTTTACTCCGGTGGTTAACTCGGGACTCGCGTCAACTTCAATCAATGAAAATGATTCAGTTTAAATATTTAAAATGTATGAGTTTAAGAAATAAGACAACTTCAAAACACGTTATACAATATTGTTGTTCAAGATATGAGTATAACTTATTACACACATTAACTCTTTAAATTAAATAATCGCATCTGACATTTTTTATCATACCCTAAGCGACGAGCGAGCCAAGCCATCTTCTCTATTATCTGGATTTTTGCATTATCTGATAAATCGTGGGTAAGCACATAGTTTCTCAGCTCGGCTTAATTTTACAAAGTGCGAACGAAGAACCTTATACAACGGACGATCAAAAAAGCTGTCAAAATAATTAAAAATTCATTTAGTCATGGCTATTTCAAATCTTCAAAAGTATTTTAAGAACTCAAAAGTAAGATGATTATGCGTCTGAATAACTTTTTTTATTTCGTACCTAACTGCCGGCACCGCGGACCCCAAAAGATCGAGACTTGGTAACCTATATGACTGTGTAGCATTCGTTGCAAGGGTAATTATTGTCGCAGGTATGTCGTACACTGAAATTGGTGTTCCATTCACACTATGTTTTTTCTGCGACTGGGTTACAATCCTGCGATGCCGATCTTGATACCCAAGTTTTATTTAGATTGGAATTACCTGAATTTAGCAAAATGATGGAAGATTCTACCAAATTTAAAGTGATCTCGAACAATGCTCTATCCACGGAAGTTTCTAAAAGGTTTAGACATAGGGAGCTATGGCTTTCTAGTTTTTGTATGTCGCTAAACTTTCTAGAAGATCAATCAATATTGGATATATTTTTAAATTAGATATTTTACTCTAATCTTCTTACATACTAAAAAGATCTATCGAAGTATATTCTTGCAGGAAAGTTTATGTATTTTATATTAAAGTAAGGTTAATGTATTTGCAAATTATTATATATATTACACTTTTAGTGGAAAAAATGGCAATAACATTCGAGCGCATCCGTGTGCAACGTACGGCATATGTTAAACATGCATCTATTTTTATGCTAGCTGTGAATTTGCCTGTTCTGGAGTCACATTTACACGTGAGAATTGAATTAAAATGTTTCAAATGCATTTAGGCAAAAATTTGATCTCACCATGTGATAAGAATTTGTAAAAAAATAAATTATGAAAGCTTGCACTGAAATTTTGTCCAGCATATTTTAGAACAGTTATAACATATGTGAGAAAAAAATTCATTGGAATTCAATTTATCTGCACACGTTAATTATTGGATATAATCGATATTTTGGATGTAAGGTATACTACTGTATGATTAATTTGACAGTTTATAATATTCCACTCACCAACAGAATTGAGAGAAATCGTAAATATAAAAATCAGATTTAAGATTAAAGTTTTCATTTTTCTGCAGTGCCAGAGCTCCTTTTGGATGAGATTCCAGAGCGCCAGCTGACATAATTTTGCATACGTGTCGAACTTGCGTATGTACTATCCATTATCACATTATTGACAAAACTGATTATCTAAATTTAGGTGCGTAACTAAAAAGAGTAAAATACACTGTTTTTTAATATGTATGTATTCTTTTCGCCGAGGAATTTTTATATGCCGTCCTTGGAAATGTCAATAGTATACCAGATATCAGTCCTAATAATCATAATAAGCGATTTTATAAAAGAATTTAAGAATTTGTACAATATCTACTTATTAAATTTTTGTGTGTTAATTTTTGGAGTTAAGCAATTTTCGCTGAATTTAAAAACTGTTCAACGTGTTCATAACTCACTGTGTCACAAGCTAAAATAAAAATAAAATAAAATGTTAATTGCCTAATAATTGTCACCTACATTATTTTCCAAAATTTTCTTTGCATCTTTTTTTTGAAAGGAGTCGCACTTTTTTAAATTGCAAAACCAAGTCAAGAAAATTAACCCTTTTTAACGTCAATGAATCTTATAAATCGTAATAATAATTATAGGACTTTTTTAAAAATGATATACTTTTAGTGTAGCTGCAAATAAATACTAATATTAGTTGAAGAAAAATAATAAGCAAAAAATAAAAAGCGTATCTGTGATAAATCAAATATAAACCTGAATTTCTTCCGCGCTGTCTCATAAGTGAACGTATCGGCTTATAACCAGAATACGGAACAAATGGTTTATTCTGCATGCACCTTTTTTAAATCGCTAAATAGTAAACTATAATATAATATATAAAATGAAAAATAATTTTACCAATGCAAGTATTTGTTTTATATGTTATTTATTAATTATTGTGTTAGTATATAACAATTTTTTTATTGACTAGATTCGGGAATTTCATAATTTACCGTCGAAAAATTTTATTTTCGCAATTTTGTTTTGTGGAAAGTTTTTAAATTCGGCAATATATAGTAAAATTTTCGGTATTTTCTGATTCTACAATTTCAAAGTTCGGCAATTTTTTAATTTCAAGAATTTTATATTTTTTATATTATTTTTTTCAAGAATATTTCTAAGCTTTGCAATTAATTATTAATTTCAAAAAAAGCAATTATTGGAAATATAAAGTTTCGGAAATTAAAAAATATCGAATATTGCCAAATTCCTGACACTAAATAATTCTTAAACTTAAACAAATTAAAAATTGCTTTTAAATCAATATGATTCACTTATTAAAAATCTAGCAATTGAATATTTTGAATATTCTAATGAAAAAAAATATTTTAAGAAAAAACAGGTGCAATGTCTCAAAGAATCTTTAAAAAGTTGCAATTTCGACCAAAGATGTGGATCTTGAACTAGAATTATCAATCTTTGACCAAAGAAATTAATTTGTCAAAAATTAGTTCAATTTTCAAACACATAGTCAATTTTCGACAAAAAAGAAATTACCTTTCAAGAAACAATTCACTAGGTTGATAATTGAAATACATTATATTTTAAATAAAAAAAGTAGAACATTCATCCAGGACAGATTATGTTTCAACTGAAAACTTGCATTTTTCACCACAAAATAATACAATTTCTACCAAAAGAAAAAAAATACTGAACCAGAAAGACGAAATTAACAAAAAAATTAAATTTACAATCAAAGAATTTTTTTAGTCGAGCAAAAAATTCAACAAAATTATACGGTCAGCTGAAAAATAATTTTTTATATAGAAATTTGAAATTTTTAGATAAAGATATATTTTTTAAGCTAATTTTTTATTTTGATATAAAAATTTAATTTAAGATGTTCGAGAAAATTTAAAAGAAGAAATTAAAAAATATCTGATTAATCTTTCGAAGCCTTTCAGAGTATAAAAATATTTGTAATCTTTTCAGGGAGAATAGTTTTGTGTCAAGTTTCACATAATTGTGTTCAGCAAACCGTGGACATTACGGCATTTTACTCAGAGTACTGTAAAATAAGATAGGGTAATATTCCATATCAAAATACGAATTATTAGTTAAAAATACATTATAATAAAATTCGCAGGCTTATACATTCATAGTAAGTAAATAAATAGCTTCTCATAAATGAGATTTGAAATGATTACGTAATTTTTAATTTAATTTTTGCAGTTAACATTGAAAAGTATGAGATATAAAATACTGAAAATTAAACAATTTGGAGGTAAGTTTAAAACACCATTATTTTTTTTAATCTGCTCGCTGCGTCTGCGGCCTACTTTGCTCGCAAGTTTAAACGCTTCTAAGGATGAGCGACTTTTAACACTCGCGCTTCGCATTCAGGCTCTGTACCTCCCCCAAAATTTGTGCATCGCATTCTATTTTGTCCAAAATCTGAACTTTTTTTACATCATGTCCTATACTATTATATAGAATGTAAATACATAAGCGATTATTTTCCGACCTTATGTGTAAATCCGCTCGCTCCTGAAACCTAGCATTCCTCGCTAAACCTAGCAATGCCAATCTCGTCCTCCACTCGTATTTTCTTATATTCTTTTCAATCATAGCAAACACTCCCTTTACCCATGCTCCTGCGTTTTTGGCACGCTTTCATGCAACAATACCTCCATGGCTTATCCCACTCCTTTTTACCTCTTCACACTCCTCCAACCAGTGCTCCACTTTTGGTACTCTCTTCCTGCACAATTCACACATCTTCTTCTCTCTAGAAATCCAGAACCTTTTATACTCTTTCATGTGTCTCCATCTTATCCTCAATATAGGTTTCTGACCTCCTTTATCTCTTTTCTCATACACATATTGCGCTTTCTCTCTCTTGGAATAATGCACGCATCATTCCTGTTACACCTTGACTGTCTTATTCTCACCTCCCCTGCTTCCTTCTCTCTCACCATGCCGTTCATCTTAACCATATTATATACCTTCCTTCCTTCCTCGTGCATCCTTCTCACTTTAGCCTTCTGTTTTCTACTCGTTTTAGAATATCTTTTCCTTTAATGCCCATCTAACCACCCCTACGTCTATTCTCGTCCCCACACGAACACTCACTAACCAGGTTCCTTTCTCCCTCTTCCAAAATTTTTTCCCTATATTTACACGACAAACTCCCTGTTATAATCCATAAACTCGTTCTTCCTGTCTCCCTCCTGACAATGTAGTGAGGCATGTTCCTTGCCAATCCCAATGTGCACTTTACATGCCTTTCCTGTATCCTATTTATCTCCTCGCTTTAGTTCCTCCCTCACACCTCGACTCAATAAAATAAGAAACTCATTAATAGTAAATCAACAAATTTTAATCTCCTTCCAAAATCATCTACTAATAACATCTTACCCAGCCCCCAAACCTGTCTCATCACTACATTTGCCCTCCTCACTTTGATTTATATATGATTATCCACTCTTCCATTCTTTCAAAACATGAAGCCCAGGTAAACAATATCTTTCAACTCCTGCACCGCCTTTCCCTTTTTCTTTCACTCTTTTTCCTTATCCCTCCCACCTTCTTCCCTAAAGAGCATAAGCTTGGACTTTTTCACATTTAACTCTAACCTATACTTATCCAGGTATCTTCACAACCTTTTCATCATCTTCTTTAAAGCCTTCTCGCTCTTTATTAGCTGCACTATTCCATCTGCATATGCGCTAGCCGCTAGCTTACTTTCCATATCCCCGATTAAAATTGCAAAAAGTGTTGCGCTAAGCGGACACTCTTGCCTCAACCCCCTATCCATCCAGAATCCCTTCGAGATGCCACCCCTTCCTCTCACACTATCTTTCCCCTCTTCATATACCTCTCTTACCTTCTCGATCAGGTCGATCTCGATCTCGACTCCCCTCTCTTCCATCGTATACCACCACCACAACCCCTAACAATCGAAGGCAACACGCCTTTTAGATCTAAAAAAACACGTGCACTTTAGCATTCTCCTTAGTTAATTCTCTATTCACCACGTGCTGCAAGACGTAAATAATGTCGACAGTACTCTCTACCTCCATAAAGCCCGCCTGAGTCCCCGTCACTATTCCTTTACCCTCTAAATCTTTCCGAAGCCTATCCGCCAACACCATCGCGTATACTTTTACGCGTTATTCATTAGCCTAATGTCTCTATAATTTTCCTGCTTCTCCCTATCTCCTTTCTTATAACGTAGAACGATAAACACCTCCTCCACCCTTTTGAAAATTCCTAATCATGCAGGCCCTTTCTATCTACCTCCATTGTTCGTCTAATCCCCCTTATATATCTTTCGTGTATCTGAGACCTGACATGAATCTTTAAAAAACTACCTCCAGTCCTCACTCCATATATTCTCACTTGTGACCACACTACTTTTCCTATGCCTATTAATTATCTTCCTTACATCCCGTACTGTCTTATCACTGCTCAACTCCTCTTCCAGATCTTTCTCCTTTTCCTAATCTTTCTTTTTCATGTCAACCTAAACTTGTTACTTATTTCTACGTACTACTACCTTCCTGCAGTTCCTTCTTTCCACTTGATGTATTTCCGTTTCACCTGTCTTTTGATCAAATAACATTCCCTATCTCATCACAGTTTCATCATCCATTTCTTATTCTTTCTAAATTCCTTCTTCTGCAATACTGTTTTATTTTTTCTTTCAGATCCTCCCATATATCTACCACCAACGCCCCCTCAAAGCTTACCTTTCCCAACTGCTCCTGGTACTCCTCCCCTTTTATCCACAAACTGAATGACAGTGGTCTGATTCATCCCTCACTTTTACTGCGAATTTCTCTGTCCGATATCCCCATCTTACTTGCATACGCGTATTCTTCATCTTTGGCTCCTATTAACATACCATTCGTCACCGTCCAGCCTCTATCCTCCATCCTGTGTCTTATGATCACCCCCCTTATTTATTATGTTATCCTTCGATTTCCTTTCAATGCAGTTCCCTTCCCTCCGTGCCTCTCCATGAACTTCTTCCTCTAATCTATACCTAACCTCTGTTATAATTCTCTCACTAGTCTTTCTTTTCCTGTTTTCTCTGACCGCCTTTCGGAGCTACGTCCCAGTACAGCAACTTTACCACTCCTCCAACTTTCAACCTCCTAGTCCTATGACAACATTTTGTCATCTACTTTTATTTTCTGATACCATACATTTGATTGCATTTTATTTTACAGCTGCCCTGAAAAATTTATAATTTTGATAAATAAATTGATATTATTACAAATTTTAACATCGATTAGTATGAAAACATATCTATTTTGATTGTCTTATTTTTATTAAGAAGGAACGGTCAAGAGCAATTCGATAGAAATTTTAAAAGCAAATAATATTGGTCTCTTATCCATTCATGGTATTAGGATGGAGAACAACCTGGACGTGTCTTTTTCGACCACAAAATAGCGTGCACAAGGAAATTCGAATTTGGACGAAAAAAATTACCGAATATGCAGTGGAAATTTTGACCAAATCGTTACATTTTTCTGCCAAAAGATAAATTTTCGACAAAATAGTTAGATTGCAAAGACGTCGAAAAGCGCTGTTATTCGGCTGACTGTTATAATAATAAATAATGAAAAAAATGTGTGAGTTAGTAAAAATGACATGCTTCAGACTATATGATTACGATGTTGAATCAATCTTTGATTCCAATTCTTTGACGTTTCGAAAACTAAACGTTTAGTCGAAAAAGAAATTCTTTTTAAAAAATGGAGCAAAACTTAGTTTTGTTTTCATTCTAATAAAATGTTTCTTTTAAAGTTTACTATTTTTAAAAACTTTTTAATAATCTAATGGATTTCAAAGTCACACAAAATGAAATTTACTTAACTTATTAATTTAATATGAAGATAACTCTAAGAACAATTGAGGAGCCGGATTCTATAAGGGGTTTAACGCGTGACCTTTTCGAAATGTGTAAATTTTTTCTCTGAAACTTGAAATTGTACAACAAAGTGGTAAATGTAAAAAAGTTGACAATTTTTAAGAAGAATATGATAATATTTTTGTTAACTCACTCTTATGCATTTATAAAATTGATCATCTGTGAGACACACATTTTGGAAAGGTCACGTGCTAAACCCCTTATAGAATCCGGCCCCTCAATTGAGAAAAGGAGAATTAAGAATGCATACAAATACTCGACATCGCTATCTTATCTTCTAAAGTATGTCATTTTTACCATCTAACACAATGTTTTGATTATTTATTATAAAATAATTCTACTTCCAAACCGCAAATAGAAATTTTTCACAAAAAGTTTAAATTTATTACAAGAAATTTGAGTCTTCATCAAAAATTAGTTTTAAACCAATTTTTTTAAATTGGCATCCAAATTGCTAAATTTTTAACCCAAAAAGAAATAAAGATTTAAAAAATTAGCTTAATTCATAAGTATAGAAGATAAATTTTCAACCAAACGTAGTAGAGTCAACATGCAGTTAAAACAAAGCAAAAATTTGACAAAAAATAACTTTTAGCTTGAAAAATAAACTTTCAGCTGCAAAAAAATATTTTCAACAAAATACTCAAATGTTCAAAGGATTACTAAATTTTTTAACTAAAGTTTCCTATTATTTTTATGTGCGAAAACGTAAAAACAAGAAAAGGTGGGGAAGGAAAGTTTCTAAAAAATGAGCGAAAAGAGGATTTCTATACAAAACGGGTCAAAGAGGGAAAAATCAGGAATTTTAACAGTTTGCAAAACGAAAAATATTGCCTCAAACTATCCACATGATTTTTTACAATTTTTTAAATCTTATTAAACATTTGAAAAAATAAAAAAAAATCACAAATCTAAATTATGTTTTTAACATTTTTAAGTTTAAAATTATACTTAAATTTTTTGAAAAGTTTCTAGTTATGTTTTAAGTTGATTAGAATTTGTCACACCATTTTTTTAACCGTTCAAAGGTTAAAAAAATGGTTAGAAAATTTTTTTTAATCTTCAAATATATTTAAAAATCCTAAAAAATATTCGTTACAAATTCAGCTTTCGAAAATGAAAAAAGAATTCAAAATGTTTTCTAGAATTGTTTAAATATTTTTTCATAACTTGAAATCTTTCAAAATTCTAAAAAAAACTTAGTTTTCAATATTTTCGAAAATCTACATTGCAGAGAAGCTTTTGGAGTAATTCGAATTATTCGTAACATTTTTTTCAATCTTAAGAACATATTTATTCCCCAATATTCAAACGTTAATTAAAATAAAAATATTTTCTTTTACCAATAGCGTTTAGAAACATAGAGAAATTTATTTTATTTTTGGAAGATTGTTACTTTTCCTTTAATCTGCAATAAAATATAGCAAAGTCTATCACCAAACAAGATATATTTTTATAAATTCTAAAAAACTCCGTTTGATGACAATTTTCCTACAATCTACAGAATATTGTAATTTTCATAACTTTATTACCTATATTTTATTTTAATTGCTAAACCTTCAATTTGTAGTATAATTCTCGATAAACCGATTTCAATTTTGTTGTCTTGTTAAAAACATTACGTAAGGAAGATTACAGGCTAAATTATTTTTTTAAAAAGCAGCTGTTTAAATAAAACTCAGTTGACGAAAATATCATTTGTTTATATTAATTTGATATCATTACTATTAACTCAATAACAAGGCAATAAAAAGTTAGAGTACTTTCTTGCTTCAATATCGCATTGAATCAAAGTCCATGTCTGATAATTGTGATTTCAGAAATAATAAAATAAAGTTAAAAAATATTCAAATTATTATTTTTCAGATTCGAAAAATTTAATTACTTTTGCACTAGGCATTATAAATTTAGTAAATTATAACACCTTGATACCAAGAAGACGATATTGAACCAAAAAAAATACATCTTTGAACAGAGGCCGGTGAATTTTTAAACAAATAGTTATAGTTGCATTTTCAACAAAAAGTTGAATTTTCAAAGAAAAAATTATGTCAGTTCCATTTCCGATAGAAGAATAATTTTTAAGAAAAATGATGAATTGTCTACCAATGAATTTTTAACCAAATATTTAAATATTTAAAACATTAATACGAATTTAACAGAAAATAGCATTTTTAACCAAAGGCGGAATAGTGAAATTGGCAGTTAAAAAAATAGATTTTAAATTAAAAAAAAGGAATTTCAATAAAATAGTTAATATTTTCAAAAAAAGGTAAATTTCCAAGCAAAAATAGAATATTTACATTTTCAGTTAAAAAGAGTTAATTTGAACAAAAAATATTTGGACTCTATTTCTGGTCTCAATAATTTCAGTTTGTATTGAAGCGAAAAACGAGAAAAGTTTCTTGACAAAAGGAGAAAGAGAACTATTTCTTCATTAAAGGGACAGAGAGGGGAAAAGGAGAAAGAAAATAAAGTCTGCATTTGGATACTGCATTTTAAACAGTTTCTATAATATTTGCGCAAATATTAATTATTAATATAGTATAATGTATAATATTAACATTAAAAAGTAATTGAATTTTGGAACGTATTTTTGAAGTTTTTAATGCTTAGTATTAAAAATACTCTTTAGAGGAAAATATGAAAAAAAAGTCCCATCTCATCATGTTCTACAAGTCCATATTAAAAAAGTTTATATTTGAAAAAGATTCAAAGAAAAAAAAAGAAGTATATTCAGTAAAATTTTTTCAAGGAAATCAAAAAATGCATGATTAATACTAATACAAGTAATAAACAAATAAAACAAACTGAGTCTGTAAAGTTTTTCCGATAGTGTACAGATGTACCCAGATAACAATTTGTTTCTCACTGTGATGGCGTAATGCGACGCACGCGTGCCGATCATCGTCCCGGCATTGCCCTCACAGACCGCGACATATGCGTCATCAATTGAGACGCATATCGCTCGCACGTCGTGAAAATCACGCGTGCG
>JAAAKG020024400.1:4215-20071 GCA_010014905.2 Druon quercuslanigerum | reverse complement strand
AACGTCCTCGTTTGTAGGATGGGTTCCTCCACGGAAGAGGCTTGCCCCTCTCGTCCTTCCGATGTCCTTTTTGCACTTAACAGAGTAATCTTTCTTTGGTGTCAATTCAACTATTTTCTGTACAAAATTTTTTAAATGAATTTAACTCTTTTTTATGTTAATATTAAAATAATATGTATTTGATTCAAATATCAGCATTCACATTTGAAGTTGAATATTAGTTTTTCTGTTGTTGTAAATTATTTTCAGTACTGAAAAAATTTATGTTCAAAATGTTAGAGCATTCCAAAATTTATGAGACAACTTTATGAATTTTCTTAAAAAATAAAAAATAAAAATTTTAAACCCACAAATAAATAATTAATTTTTATAATAATTATGTAATAATTAATTTAAACTGTGAAAAATAACAATAACAAAAAAAATTTGAATTTTGATAGAAACGGTATTAGATACGAAAAAAAGAGCTTCAAGTTTGTCATGAATAATTTTCTAATAGGACGCGCAGTTATAGGTTTATTCGTAACAAATCTCATTAAAAAGAAAATAATAATAATTTTGGAAAACCTAGAAAAAAGACGGGAAAAAATTAAGATAAAAAAATTTTTGGAAAAACGTCACAAACACTAGGTGTATCGTACTGAAAATACAATGTTTTTATTCAGAATTCCTCAAAGGTTAGGATTTAGTGATTACTCTTCCAATTTAGCATTCAGAAATAATAACCAGTTACTTCTAAAATGTTGATCCTTCTCCTGAACACAAAGAATATTTTATGTTAGTTGTACATTTTCTTAAATATCAGAAGTACGATTTACATTTATTATTTGAAAACTCTGTGTGATTAGGTGACGGATGCCTAAGGGTGATTCCTGGATTTCGCTTGGGGTCATATCTTCAACCACGCCGCTAATCATGTTTATTTTCGCCCGTCTTAAAGTTGGAAGATGAAAATTGCCTCTCTGTGCGAACGTGTACATTCCACGAAGTTTTTTATTATCGTCCACTATTGCAAATACGTCACCGTCTGACGTAGATAATACAGTTTCTTCTTCAGCTGGCATGGGCAGACGAACACCACGGTCTCCTTTTAAATAAACTGATTTACCGGAAGGAAACGTGTATCTTCGAAGTTCAAATTGTCGATTAGGATTAATGTTGGGAATTAGCCGCACCAATTTAAGTTCTTCAAGTTTAAATCCAAGTACACGTAAAGAAGAATTTTTCTGTCTGGCACGAAGAGACCTGGACCTGCCAAGAGAAATGGGCTTGGCAATAGATGAAGAACCGACTGATAAGTCAGGCCTGGTAAGTGGTAATATAAATTACATTTTTAAAAAAATATTTAAGAATATATAAAATAGTTTTGATAATGCGGTAAATTTTTATAATTAAATGGGAGAAACCTTTCCGCAGCCTGATGTCTTTTAGCAGAATAAGAACTTTTGAATCGAGAGTCATACGGAATAGGGGCACCATCAGGTAAACATTCAAACTCTGAACTTAACTCTGTAACAAAAAAACAGAGGATTACATTTTTTAAAGTAGGGAATAAGTATATTTTCACAAAGAAAATATGTTTCTTTAAAGAAAATATAAATCTATAACTAAAAGTCACGGATTGAATATTTTTATAAAGACTGGATATTTTTTCGTCGCCATTAATGACGAAGGAAAAAATATAGAAATAACGCAAAAAAAGATCATTTGTCTCTATTACTTGTTTGATGATTCATCACTTTAGATGAAAATTCGTCTCCTTGAGTGAAAATTAGTTTTTTTACTATGGTTCTAAATCAATTTATCAACTGAAAATTTGTAAATTTATTGTAAAGTTAATCGCATTGGTAAAAAATTCATATTTTCAGTTAAAAATGAACTAGTTTTATTAAAAATCACTCTTTTTGTAAAATATTCATCTTTATTTCACTGAAATGCCAACTGTTATATGTTCTGTTAAAAGAATGTAACTTTAATAGAAATATGAAGAACAGAAAAGTTAAAAATTGAAATTTGCAATTTAGCATTGTTTCAATTATTAAGTTTTTCGTTTCGAAATTGTTTATTTTTGAACAAGTTATCTAAATTGTAAAGAAGAGAGAACCAGGAACTGCGATTTGAAGCACAGTGACTTTATAGTCGATCAAGTATTTTCAAATTCTTTGAACGAAATACAAACAATTAAAATTGTTTTATCATGAAATTATTCTAATTTAAAAGCTTCCTATTTTAAATTTTTTTAGAAATAAAGTAGTATCATTATATATTTGAAATCATTCAAATAAAAACAAAATACTTATGTGTTTTGTTAATACCATATAATTTAAAATTTTCATTTTGCAGTGAGATATTAACAAGATCTAGATCTTTCGAACAAATTAGAAAATAATTGAAAATTTAAGAATAATTTCAAAATTTTTTAATAAAATGATGATTGTTGAAGCTTTCGAAAGAAATTGGAAACCTTATTAAGAATTTTAAAAGTGTTGTATGTCAGTCGGACAAAATGAGTACCTCCAGGATCCATCAATCTGTCTACGTGATTTTCGCTCGGAATTTTCCAAGAGGCAATTTCGAGTGAAGGTCCTACGTGACAAAATTGAAGACTCTTGAGATTCTGTCAACGAGTTTGCTTACCTACCCTAAAACTACTAGCATTGTTCTGGCCTGAATGGCCTTAATGGCCGAAAGGGTCCCGACCATCCAAAATCGCGGGCCTGCCGTCATGTTTTCTAGCTGAACGAAAACACGGCGGCAGTACCGAAGCACGTACGCCAGTGCTATATAACTCAATCCTATGCGCACTTTCCAATCTCCCATCCACGTTTTCCCTCTCACTCTCTTCCCTGTGTTGTGTCCTTTTTCAACGCACTGGCGACCGCCGTGGAGCTCAACCCGCGTTCGACTCGACACGGCGGTAGGATGGTTCAAGAAGAGCGGAATTAATGTTTTAGGAGAAATGAATAATAATCAAAATTAAAATACGGTTAAAATAGGCGGTTGGGCTTTTCGAAAAAAAATGAAATAAAACTTGAGAATTAAAGTAAAATCAAATAAATTTAAAAATGTAAAAACGTAATCGCCCCCCACCCTTCAACCCCCCTGGTCATGTCTATTATAATTTTATATATTACAACTATTATATTATAATTTTAAAGGATTAAAATATTAAATTAGATTGGGGCGAGTAGTTTATTTAGTAATGATAATTCATAGTACCATAGGAACAAAACAATTAATGAAATAAATAATAAAATAAATAAAATAAGACGGAATGGTAAGGTCGGGTGGAGACTTTTAACAATAATTTGTAATTATAATATCTTTGTTTATAATAATAATAGCCTAAAAACTCCAACGACCTTACTATTCACCCTAGCTTCATCGTTCCTTCGGAAAAATGAAGTTAGGATATTACTTAGGTTAACTCTACAATTTTATATTTTTAGTATAATTATTAGTATTTTTTAATTTTCATTTAAAATGTATGAAATTTATTAAATTTCGGCGTCGACGCTTGGAGACCGAGGTAGTGCGTTCGAGGCGGCGTATCCCCACTGTTCGGTTGCGACTCCGTTGTCGGTCTCGCAGCCTATCAGCGGGCTCGCCGTTGCTCCCACTGCTCTCGGCCCGCCTTGCGTTCGGTCACCGGGAGCGTGACTCGGACATGAAGAGTCAGTCGTTGTACGATTTTCGAGAGAGTCTGAGCCTCTCTGCCTTCAACTTCGAAAAATAAAAATTGAGATCCAGAAATTTGACAGTTGTCTTCTTTCTACGTTTCCCCTCGTCCTTGGATCTTCAGCAGTCAACATCATCATCCACGCTTCGCGTTCGGAAGTTACCTACGGTATTCATTTCTTCGCGTCGCGTGTGACCGTGTTATCTTTTATAATTTTTTTGTTGCTTTTCAATTTTATTCTTTTTTTATTTTTTTTATTTAAGTCTTAATACTTTTGTCGTGTGTGTCGTGACGGTTTGTGGGGCCACGGGTGACCCTCCTAAAAGTGCCGCTGTGACGATTCGGTGCCTTTCGCTGAACGGGGAGCTTCGGCCGCCAGGTTGCTCTCTCGCGTTCATTTTGAATCTTTTCGGTAGGGACGTAGTCGGCCTGGATAGGTTGTCACGTCACTAGGGAAAATATTCAGAAAGTGTGCCGAATAAGATTGCCCTCACATCGTAGCCTCATTCCGGGTTGGTTTATTGAGTTCGCCGCGTGTACGGGTTAGCGATTACGAATAAACCCTTTGATGATAAGGGCCAATAGAACCTCGCGCCCTAATCGCCGGACTCGCCGCCGCTCCCCGTGGCTGAGAGAGAAAGAAGAGCTAAGGTCCGCTGGTTGTAAAACGCGGAACGCCTTCGGGTAGTAGCCTTGGCCGAGCGCCGCCGGACGGAAGAGCGTCGACGTCGTGAAAAGGCAGACGCACGCCTGCGCCTGATCGAACGGGCCCGCCGCTAGGAGTTTAAAGCACGTCGTCGCGAGGAGGAGGATAGAGCGCGGCGTGAGGGGCCCTACGGGGTCGTTAACGTGGCCGCACCAGTACCTGCAGGTCCAGCGTACGACCTTGAATCGTCCGCGTTATTGATCAGAGGAGGTTGGAACCTTCTGGAAATACGGCACGGGAGTGAGGACACTCGGGATCCCTGAAAGAAGCGGGCTTTCCGGGGACGCGACAACGCGTTGGGTTTAAAGGTGCCTCGTTTCGCGGAAGACCCGCGAATTTGACTCGGAGTGACTCGTCACCAGTGGCCGGAAGCAATAGGCCTATAGTCCAAAACAGCTTTAATTTCCCGCCGTAACCGTGAGCTTTGAAGGTGCCTCCGCGAACACAATTACCGGACCCCGGGGAGCTTATGCAATTTCGTTTCGTGCCCGTGGAAGCGCCCGCACCGACCGGTCCCGTCTCCAAGTCAGACGCACCGTTGCGTTTGCCTGACCAGGTCCCTTGTTCCTTTCGGCCTACGAGACACCGGAAACCCCGTCGTCCCCTCCTTAACTAGTGTATGGAAATCATTAGGGGACCCCTCGCTAACCCACAACTCCGTCCGGGTTGGAGACATCTTCTTGGACCCCCAGCGTTCACCCAGGATTTCTCTTCTCTCCTTCTTTCCTTTCTCCCCCCCCCAAAAAAAAAAACAAGAGGCCGCACTCGGTCCATACATATACGGTCCCTGTCATTCCGTCCGTCATCCCATGGACGGGATGTCTGCTGGAAGCGGCTCATCAGAGGGGAAATTAAACGGGTGCAACTCCCCCCCTCCAGCCAACGTAACGTTCTGCAGGAAATGACCGTCTTGGACGCATGGCTTGCGGGAAGAGTGCGCACCGCCACAACCATGCGGCCTACGCCGAAAACTACCTAGGGCCCGGTTTGCGCCTGGTTTCCACTCGTCGCCTTTGGAATACATAGCAAATTTTAATTCCGCATCCTTCCATCGGCCATCCTTCTTCCATAAGAATCCGGTCAGCCATCCACATTTATTGCACTTCCCGTCCCATCCTATACTCCTACACCCTCCCCCCTACAGCCAACGTAACGTTTCGCAGGAAATGACCGGCTTGGACGCATGGCTTGCCAGAAGAGCGCGCACCGCCACCACCATGTGACCCACGCCGAAAACTACCTAGGGCCCGGTTTGCGCTTCCATCGGCCATCCTTCTTCCATAAGCATCCGGTCAACCATCCACATTTATTGCACTCCCCGTCACATCCTATACTCCCCCCCCCCCCCCTCCCCCCCCCCCCCCCCCCCCCTACCCCCCCCCCCCCCCCCCCCCCCCACTCCCCCCCCCCCCCCCGCCCTCTGCCCCCCCCCCCCCCCCCCCCCCCACTGTTCCTCTGCCCTATCCTCGAGCGAGACCTTTCACACTCACCAGGACAGAAGACAAAAGCTATCAAGAAAATAAAAAACATTTATTCAAATTACCAGGAGAATTTAAAATTAGTTTTTATTTTGAAAGATTTTTCATCTAACAAGAGATGCTTAAAAATTATTCCTTTGAAATTCCTTTTGCTTTGTTAAAAATTAAATTTTTTAATCTAAAAATTCAACTATTCATTTTATGATTTAAAACAATTTAATACAAAAAAAAAACTATAAAAAAATTATATAGGTATAAATAATCTTATTTTTTTAAAAATGTAAAATTTTCAAAACATTGCAAAATTTAAAACAAAATAAAGATTGTTGAAGCTCTAGAAAAAAAATTTCAAACCTTTTTAAGAATTTTGAAAGTAATCAAACATTTTTCTTTTATAAATATTTTTCATCACTTTTGGTTGGAAATTCTACTTTGAAGGTTTTTCTTAGTTAAAAATTCAACCTTTTGATTAATAGCATAACTACTTTCGCAAAGTCAATTGTTTTGATTATTGATTTAAACCTTTAAAAAAAATTCACTTCTGTGGTTGAAAATTCATCTTTGTGTATAGAAAGTCAAAAATTTCTAAAAAAATAATTTCTTTGGTTCACACTTTAACTATCTTGTTGAAAATACCCTTTGCTCTGTTAAAAATTTCCGTTTTTAAAGTGAAATTCAAATATTCATTTTATGATTAAAAAATAATGTAAAATTTGAGAAAAATTAAAATCATTTCAAACAAAGCGAAGATTGTTAAAGATTTCGAAAACAAATTTCAAAGCTTTTTAAGAATTTCAAAAGTTATCACTTATATGAAAAAATGTTAATAAAATTCCTATGGAAATCTAAAATTATTTTAAATTTTGAAAGCTTGTCTTTTTTGAACCAACCTTTTGGTTAAAAGTTTAAAAACTTTGATAAAATCAATTTTTTTGATTGATGATTCGTCCTTTTAGATACAAATTCAATTCTTTAGTTGAAAATTAATATTTCTGTCCAGAAATTCAACAATTTGTTAAAAGATATTAACAAACGATTTTAACCCAAAAATTGTCTTACAAAGTTTTTGGATTAAGCATTTGTAGAGTACCATATGTGTCCGCGCACATATGGTACACATATGTATAAATAAATACATTTTTTAGTAATCAATTTATATTAAGTAATACTTAAAACAATAAATTAAAGATTATAGATATATTGCATTATTATATTTACTAGTAGAATTTAGGGCAATCGCCAAGTATAAGACAGGAGTAGAAACTATCCTCATATTTTCTATTTAGAGGGAAAACTGACTAATTTATGGATTGAAAATTCGAATAACAATGTCACTGACGAATAATTGCGTACTTATAAGATAACAGTGTATATTCTATATGTAGATCTAATAAATTATAGTCGTCCACGTAAGACCACAATTTGTATAATGTTTTTCGTTTTAGCGTGATTCGTTGTTTACGTGAATAAGTATATAATGTTTACCAAAATACAATAAATATATTTTACAATTTTCTGTTTTAGAACAGAAAATTTGACAAAATAATTATAATTATAATTTTAAAAGCGTTTTAAAATGTTTATATTTAAATATTTGGCTTCAATTTACTCGTCTCATATTAACGTGTATTTTCGGGCCTCTCAAATTCTTAATGTTATTCTTAAAATTAATACTTTAAAATTTTATGCACAGAAAAGTATAACTTTCATAAAAAAGTTGAATTCTAACAAACAGTTACCCATGTAGTAGAATTTTCCATTAATAACAGATACATTTGTAACTAAATCGTTCACCGTTAAACTTAAAATTAATTTTTAACTAAAATTATGAAATGCCAAGAAAAAGAAATTGTTAAACAAAGTAATTCAACCTAATTTAAGCAATAGAATTGAGGTTATCACATATATTTAGGTTATTCACTTACTACAGAAGAAAAACGAATAGTATTATCTTCCTGCATTTTCTTCTATCAATTATATATTTTCGAATTATTCACAAATATCCGATATTTAGAAATAAAAACTAATTTCCAAAAAAGTTTCTCACACTATATCAGTTAATGACAAATTATTTTTTAGCAAGATACAAGAAACTAAATTTATGCCCTATGCATTATTAATCTTAACAATTTTTTCTGATAAAAATTGTTTTCATTTTTTTATTTAAACTGTTCATTTACTAATAAAATATTCTGCACGGTGTTTCACGAAAGTAGGCTTATGTGCTCACAGAAAGTGAGACTCAACGCGTGCCAGTAAAGTGCGGCGGGTATGCGTCGCACATCATGCATATCACGATGTGCGGCACATATGCCTCGTACTATGCAAGCACCGCGTGCGAGGCACGCGTTGCGAGTAATACGCCCCACACGTTTGCTATCTGAGCTTTTTTTGCATCACCAATCTGCTTATATATTTAGCACTACGAAATTTTTCTGGTTGCCTTTGCGGCGATACTAATCATCGCATCTTGAGAATTTTGTAAAAAGTTAAAAACATTTTTTTGATAAATATATCTGTCAAAATCTGAGACAAAAATCATGAAAATTCCGCGAATTTCTTCAATATCATAAATTCTGCGAATTCCACTAATCCCGTAAAATCGGTGAATTTCGCAAATTCTGGGAATTCCATGATTTCCTTCAATACTATGAATTTCGCAAATTTCATGAATCCCACGTATTCCGTGAATTTTTCTAATTACACGAATTCCTTGAATTCCGCGAATAGCGTGAATCCAATGAGATCCACGAATTCTACAAATTCCGTGAATTCTTTAAATTTATTAAATTTCATCAATTTTATTAATTGCGCAAATTCCATAAACTTCGTGAATTCCTTCATCTCCATTAACTCTGCGGATTTCTTGAGATCCGCGAATTGCATGACTTTCGTGAATCCTGTGAATTCCGTAAATTCCGCGATTACATTCATTTACATGAATTTATTGAATTGCGCAAATCCAGGGAACTCCGTAATTGTAGTGAATTCCTTAAATTTCATAATTTTCATCAATTTCTTGAATTCTATCAATTCCGCAAATTATATAAATTTCGTCAATGCCTTCTATTCTATGCATTCCGCGAATTTCACGAATTCCTCGAATTTTTTAAATTTATAAAATTCCTTAAATTCTATGAATTCCGCAAATTTTATGAATCCAACAAATTCCGTAAATTTCGCTAATAACACGAATTCCTTGAACTCCGTGAATGGCATGAATCCAATGAGTTCCATGAATTCCACAAATTCCGTGAATTCCTTAAATTTATTAAATGCCTTAAATTTCCTGAATTCCGCAAAATCCATAAATTTCGTAAATTCCTTAATTTCCATGAATTCTGCGAATTTTCTCATTGTCATGAATTCTGCGAATTTCTTAATTTACATGAATTATGTGAATTTATTGAATTTCGCAAATTGCAGGAATTTCGTGAATTCTGTAATTCTGTGATTACATTCAATTAGACGAATTCCTTAAATTCCAAAAATCCCTGGAACTCCGTAATTGCAGTGAATTCCTTAAATTCCGTGATTTTCGTCAATTTCTTTAATTCTATCAATTCCGCAAATTACATAAATTACGCAAATGCCTTCTATTATATGAATTCCGCGAATTTCTCAAATTCCTGGAATACCATGAACTCCATGAATTCCTTAAATTCTATGAATCCCATGAATTCCGTGAATTTAATAAATTTCATAAATTTCGAAAACGCCGAGAATTTCGTGAATTCCAGGAATTCCTGGCATGGATTTGCAAGTCTACTAAAAATTTTATCAGATATCGAAATTGTCCTTTCTTTACTCCTACTGAGCATAATAAAGGCTTTTTACAATTTTGAATTACTGTTAAGGGTAACTTGTATCATTTTATTACACATGGGTCCAAGAAAATCGGCATGAACCCGATGCACGGAATTTTTGGTAATTTCCATAGGGTCAAAGCAATTTTTTGCGGAAATTTCCTATTTTAGAAACATGGTAGATACAATGACTTTAAATTTTTTTTATAAACGATGGAGTGAAAAATTTCGTTGATACACATTAACATTTTTACATGACAACCGACGTACACTTCATGCGGATACAAAAAAATCTACAGCTAACTTAATGTTTTTTCGGAAACTAAAAACTCGATTTTCACTTTTGTGTCCTTCTCTAGTAAAAAAATTTTAATGAAAGATTCCTAAGAAAGGCAAATCACGAGACGACGAGGGAAAAAGCGCAACTGTACCACGATAATTGTAAGAAGAGAATTTAAGCCGGGATTAACATTTGAAGTTGAGGCAGATGTTTCAATCTAGAAAGGTCACGCGAATCAGTTATTAAGGTGTAGTCCGGAATTCTACAATAAGAAAAATTATGATATCTAATTAAGCGATTGATTTGTAAATCGTAGGCCTATCATATTTTGAAAATTGAATAGTATCTTTTAGAATAATTTCAATCAAAGCGGAATAACAAATTAAAAAGGGTAGACCGTAATATTCTTTGTTCTTCGAGACTTTCCTTATACGTTAATGCATTTCCTAAATTAACGAGCGTTAATGATTCGTCTTAATACGATAAGTATCCATGTAATAAAAATAAATTAAATAATAGTTCTTTCAAAATTAATAATGTTAATTTACACTTCTATTCCTATCACTTAGAAGTGAATCTAACAGTATCCCATCCTTGTCGTCACTATTAAGTTTACTTCTTAGTACAATGAAATAAACTATAAGTTCACATTTTTAATTTCTAAACAAATCTGATTTATTTTAGTTCTATTACATGGATATTAAGAAAAAAAAAATCTTCTTGAGATTTATAGAAAAATTAGCAATTAAGTTTGTAACAAAGTTGTTACGTGCAGGAAGGATAATTCGGCACGGATGCTAAGCTTTGGAATCCTAGAAAACAGGTTTAAATTTAAAAAAAGGAGAAGATAGATTTGGGTCAAAAGGAGAAATGGAAGATTCGGGAATAGTCTAAATGTCTTTCGAAAATGATTTCTATTTATCGAAAATTAAAAACAGATGACACTGATATTATTGATCCAAAGGAAACCTAAAAGGATAAACATATTTCAGTTAGGTATAACTTGAATGTTCCAAGCAACTTGAACACACAGGCTCCACACACATTTTCGAAGTCTCCGACAAGTTATATCAAATCATAATTTTAATGGATTATTCCTAACTAACTAAACTCGAATATTCTAATTAAAAAAAAACGAAATAGAAAACCACGTACAGGAACGTGTTACAGAGTATCATATTCGCAGAAATTAAAAATAAATTAAACTAAATGAATCTGAGGTCAGACAAAATCAAAGAACTATGATAATCTAGACCTAGAAGGTGCCGCTGAAGTTCCAAATCAGAACAGCGATTCGACTAACAAAACAAATAAAAACACGGGTACTATCGCAAAAAAAATTAAAAGTTCAATTGGTCGGGGTAGAGGTTTCGCTAAGAAAAATGTAGAAATCCCTATAAGAGATGTGTTAGATAAGGGCAGGATGACTCTATTAAAAATTACAGAACCAACTCAAATTCGAAAAAAACAACTTTCACTCCATGCTCGTACACAAGATCCAAACAAAACCTTTGAGCGCGTAGAAAATAAATTTTCCGTGGATAGAGAAGGCAATTCATGGCAGAGAATAACCTAAGAAAAGGAACTAACAAAATCGTTTATCTAGAAAATAATAATAGGACAGAAAACCGCCCCCCTTCCAAAGATAAATGAATTTTTTTAATGTGAATCTTTTTTTGAAAACAACACACGATAAATTTCAAAAGCCGAAAAAGTTTTAGAAAGTGTAGAATTTAATGAATTTATAAACCAACAAAACAAAAGATTTGTTAAAGAAAGGGAAGAAAGAGCAAAAAATTTAGGGATTAGACTAAACTCTCCAGCAAATAGCTCTTTTGAACACAGAAAGAAAATCAAAAAACCAAATATCAGGAAAAATAGAAACGAATCTAATAATAGAGAGTTCGTTCAATTTAATTTAAGGGAAAATTTACAAGAGCGTCAACAGGTTTCTAACGATAACATCGAAAGGCGTAGTAGATAAGGAGGTAATAATTCAAAACTTCAAAAGTCTGATTAAAGTGAACGATTACAGGACGTAATTGACTTATGACAAAACACAACTCGTAGACTTTTGTAAACAACTAAAATGTCAAACAGACGTTCACGAATTCACAATAATAATACAGATAGCGAGTACGAATCCGATATTTAAATAAATAATCAAACATTCAAGTGACTTGTTTTCCATTTGTTATGATTCAAAACCTGTTTTAAATTATGAGCAATTGACCTTGAAATTCTGAAATAATAATGAAGATAGTCCCGCGCGTTTCCTAGAAAAACTAAAAATATTTAACAAAGTTCCTGGAACTGGAAGATTTTGAATTTTGGAATTGGAATTTTGAAATGGATTTTGAATTCTTGGAAGATTTTGAAAACACATCGACGAAAGGTTGACGGAAGAGATAAAACAAAAACTGAAATTTTGTAATAAAAAAAGAAACTAAGACTTAAAATTAGCTTACTTGAAAATCACGTTAGAAGAAAGTTCAAAACCAATCACAGCATTCACAGTCCCTGGAAAGGGCAAATAATAATTTAAAAGGATGCCATTTGGCTTAACAAATGCTCCAGCCACTTTCAAGAGACTCATGGATAAAATTATCACTCAAAACTTAAAGCCAAACTTTTTTTGTTTTTTGGATGAAATTGTTATAGTAACTAAAAATTTTATGATCATTTACAATATTTAAATATTGTGCTAGAAAATTTAAATGTTGCAGATTTAACGAACAGCACGGACAAATGTGAGTTCGGCTACTCGGAAATTAAATATTTAGGTTTCAATGTAAACGACAAAGGACTCCAAACAGATAAAAAAAACTCAACCAATATTAAAATTCCCTACAAAAAAACATTAAACAATTTGTTGAAAACAGTTGATGATTCAAGTGTTTTGATAAAAATGCTTTGTTTTACGAATGGGACTTTTTTATTTGAGAGCATAATCTTTTGAATAACTCAACTGTTAATGGGCAGAATTGCTGAAAATAAAAGAAAGATTCTAACGAACAAATTTGGACAAACAAAATAAAGGTTTGTATTAAAATTTAAAAAGGAATTAAAAAAAAAATTTGTAATAAAAAAAAATTTCTTTCTAATCAAAAATAAAAAGGAGGAAAGAGAGATCAGAAGGCAACCCAACAAATTGCCTTCCTTCTCTTTTTTATTTCCTTATTTTTTCTATTTTTATCATTATCAAATCGCAAAAGAATATCTATAAAAAATAAACTATCAAGTTTTGGCACTTATGTAGCGACCTTATTGAGCCAAACACTTTTTTTTTAACTCAAGCAGACAGGAACAGCATCATCAAAACGGTCCTATCTTCCGGAGACCCGAGAATCAAATGAAGTTCGAAACGAAATAATATAATAAACATATCTGAAACATACGATGAAAGTCCATCGCAAGCACATAAAAAATAGAGAAAGTAAAAGAAAATAAAAAAATTTATGGAAACTCGGTCCTAATATAATTAATCATACTAGAACAACGCTTGTTTAACCTGTTCAAATCACTCTTTAAAGTATTAGATAAATTCTTTTGTTTTTTATTGTAAAGCATTTCCATAAAGTCTCCCTTTCTCTCATTACTTTCACTAAGAAAAATTACAACATTATCCGAGTTAAAATCAAGGCCAACATCAATAAATTCCTTTGTATGTCTGTCAAGAACACTCTCTTATAAAGTGTCCAAAACAATAATTCCTGAAGCAATCACAAAATTTCTCAGATTAGGTAGAGATTTCTGTAATCGTAAGATAATAGATAAGTCGAAGCAATTGATGGAGATAGACAAAGTTGTCGAATCAAGTATACACAACATTCCGATACAAGATCAGCAGGATTTCCAAAAGAAGGTGTTACACTTTTTAAAAAGAGCTTTGTTAATGAAAATCGCTTGCGATTAGAAATATTAATTGTGAAAATTTTAAAGGTTTCTTGATAACGAAACATTTTCCTAAATGCAACCCTTATATAATTTGCATGACTGCTCACAAGGGCAATATTACTGTGTCTATATAAAAAAATCAGATTATGTTAGGGATATAAAGAATTTACTTTGCAAGCATGATAATTTTCATTTATGAAATAAAAATCCATTGAAAAATTTAAAAGGGACACTTTCAAGAAGAATGGGTATTTCAACTATACATACTGAAATGTTTCCGTGTATGCACCTTGACTTACTTGAGCAGGAAATTGTAAATAGATGGGATAATATTAAAAGACTTACTCGATTACGTAAAAAAGGATTTGTCAAATGAATAGTTTTTATTATGAGTTCAAAAATTGTTCTGGAGGATTTAAAGGCTGTTGCTGTTAGGAAGTTAGATTTTGCTTTGCCTTTTTATTTTTGGTTTGTTGATGGAATCTTTTTATCTGTTTTTCTGAACAAGTTGCAGATGATTGTCATTGCTGATAACAGTTTTCACCCAAAATTTAAATTTACCCATCAAATAAAAAAGTATAATAACATCAGTTTTTTGGGCATAGAAGTAATTAAAGGTCAGGATGGTAACATACTTAGCAATTGTTGCAGGAAAAATACATATTTAGGTAGAATTCTAATTTTCTTTTCTACTCATCCTTTTAAAAGCAAAGTTGCAATAATCAAAGACTTAGTTGACAGAGCTTTAGGTTTGTCACATGTTTCATTTCAGAAAGGAAATTTAAATATTGTTAGGAATCTCCTTTTTTTAAATCATTACCCACAAAACTAATTCAGAAAAATATGAAACTTAGCATTTAACAAATCAGAAGCAGAAAAACAATATTTTGCCTGCATATAACATAGGACTACAAAAAAATGAGAGAAGGGTTCCTTAGACCACACCAAGTGGATTATATGGTTTTTGGGTCCCTGAAACCTAATCAAAAACCTGTTTTTCACCATCACGTCAGCGTTTTCTTATAAACTCTAAAAAATCTTGACATTATAAAACCCAACAATATCAACGCTTAAAACAAATAATTCTATACCTTCATAGCATAATAATTTTGAGATCGATAGCCTATATCCTAAAAGCCATAACCTCAAAATTTATAAGCTTACAACTCATAAATATTAAACCCCAATAAACTACAAACCCAAAATGCAGAAAAAAAAAACTTACGCGCAAATTTGAAATCTAAATTCCGGAGAGTTCTAGCTTTCTAATTCTATACATCCATCACTTCAAAACCTCAAAATCCATGTGCTACCTTATCTTGAAGTCCCATAACCTTATAACCCCACTAATACAAAACCTCATGACTCTATAAACCAAAAATCCCATAACCCTACAATTCTTAAGGGCGCCACAAAATACTTTGAGGCGCACAGTTAAAACTTTACGACACCACATCTCTATAGCCCTATTCACGTAAAACAGGCAACCCAAAAGGGAACAGAAGCCTGCTGCGTGCACGTTGTTGTTCCTACGTATCGCTAGATGTAGGTTACTAAGATGCAGGAAATCTTGACTTTATCTAGTATTTTAATTGTAGTTTTGGAGACCTAAAGTTAAAAAGAAATAAGATTAGATAATGTTCTTTGAGAATTGTGAGACGCGAGGGGACTCACGTAAATCAAGCACTTCAAAGGGAACAGAAGCCTGCTGCCTGCACGTCGTTCTTGCTAAAAATCGCTAGATGTAGGTTACTAAGATGCAGGAAATCTTGACTTTATCTAGTATTTTAATTTTAGTTTTGGAGACCTAAAGTTAAAAAGAAATAAGATAAAATAAAGTTCTTTGAAAATTGTGAGACGCGAGGGGACTCACGTAAATCAAGCACTTCAAAGGGAACAGAAGCCTGCTGCGTGCACGTCGTTGTTCCTACGTATCGCTAGATGTAGGTTACTAAGATGCAGGAAATCTTGACTTTATCTAGTATTTTAATTTTAGTTTTGGAGACCTAA
>JAAAKG020024389.1:0-20071 GCA_010014905.2 Druon quercuslanigerum | reverse complement strand
GAAGAGACCCTCTTCTTAAAATGGTCAGGAAGCATGAAGAAGTGGGCATAGGAGCGTTTCTGTACAAAGCAGCGGAGTAGGCTGCTGAAACACTCAGATTTAATTTCAGTATCAGGGGTGAGCAGAATGCATCAAATCTTATCTATCTCATGTACTCAGTTTTGCATTCACTTTAAGATTAAAATAATTGTTTGCAATATTGACCGATTTTCTTATCGTTCTTTTTCAGCCTTTTATAAATTATATCGCAAGAGGTGATTATCATGGGCGGGTGCTTTAGTGTGGTCTTTATCGGAAGACAGAAGTAAATGCAAGAAAATAAGAAATATGGCCCTTCACATGAAGGGCATGATCGAAATGTTTTCGCAAGAAAATATACCTTTCTTCTCTCTTGTAAGATTCCACAACAAAAATGAAAAAAGAATTATACTCCAAGAATTCAAAATTGTTGCATCGGAAAAGTATAAAATTGCAAGTTAATTTATTTTCAAGGTTTATACTTAAAGGGGATGCAATTCGCAGCCTTTTCTTGGGCGATTTCTTTTGCAGAATTTTTAATTTAAAAACTGCAATGATAGACATTCATTATTTTTTCTCTCTTTGTCTCAAATCTTTATTTGTTTTAATACAACTTCTTGCATCCTAATACATATATTATATATATATATATATATCCTATGTGAATTGTGAAAAATCGTCGGAATCTTGTAAATCGACGGGAAATCTTTACGAAACCTTCCTAATTTTTTTAAAATCTTTTAGAAGTTATTAAAATATTTGTAAAATGTTTGAAATCTACCAGAAATTTTTACAGAAATTTTAAAAATTTGGGAAATATTTATGAAATCATTGAATGTAAAATTATTTAAAGCGGCATGTATAAATTTTACACATCACGCCATTTAATATTATAATTCTATGGCTCTGCTGCCCCTAGAAAAAGTAGGGCCCTCCGCTTCTATGAATACTATTTTAATTTTTCGAATAAAAAAAGTAAAATTGAACCACAGCCAAGTGTACATTCATTAGGATGCAAGTAATTATATTAAAACAAATAAAGATCTGAGAAAAAGGGAGACAACATTATGAATGTCTATGATTGCAGTTTTTAAATTGAAAATTCTGCCAAAGAAATTGCTCAAGAAAAGGCTGCGAATTGCATCCCCTTCAAATTTAAACCTTGAAAATAAATTAACTTGCAATTCTATACTTTTCCGATTCAACAATTTCCAATTTTTTTAGTAAAATCCTTTTATAATTTTTGTTAGAGAATCTGACAAGAGAGAAGAAAGGTATATTTTCTTGCGAAAACATTTCGATCACATCCTTGATGTGTAAGGGCCATATTTCTTATTTTCTTGCATTTGCTTCTGTCTACCGATAAAGACCACACTAAAGCATCCGCCCATTATAATCACCTCTTATACAATAAAATTTATAAAAGGCTTAAAAAGAAACTTTAAGAACATCATTTAATATTGTAAGCAATTATTGTAATCTTAAAGTGAATGCAAAATGCCAAATTAAATTTATAAATATTTTAATAATTTGTAATTTCTTCCAAACGGCTCAAATTCCCTAACAATAGGAAGATCAAGCGAGGCATGGCAGGGACTCAGTCTACACCCTGGGCTTACGCTGTTACAGTATCGTCGAAAAAATAACGCTCTGTACCTTCCGCTGTTTCATTAAGAAATGGGCCGCGCCGATTTTCCGTTTAGCATGAATACAGTCGCGGTGGTGGTTTGCTCCTTCCCAGGCGCATACAATGCATTATATTTTTAAATAATTAAAAACAGCAACAGCAAGACTATTTTTTAAAAATGTTTGTTTGATTTTGTATTTAGACCTTTGTTTTACATGGTTAAAATATGACATAAAACAATTCAAAATTGTCAGAGAAAAGGCTCATTGTGTAATACATGGACTAAAATTGAAGTCTGAGGAAGCGCCTTAAGGCGCATGCTTTTCTTCACGTGCATAGTCTTTCGTATCCCGATATCAAGAGATCTAATCTATCGCCAAAATTTCGGAAAACCAAATCTGCCGGATGAGACGTTTGTATCTGCTTCGGACTATTTAGTTTACCTCGATTGAAATAAATCTTGTCGCATTTTTCTAACCCAAAGTCCATTGCAATTTCCTGAGAGTATTCCCTGACAATCCCTAGAGTTAGTTGTATATGCTTTTTATTTTTAGCACAGATCTTAAGATCATCTACTTAAAATACATGAGTGACCTTATGCTTTCGATTTCCAGGTTTGCCGTAAAAGTACCCTTCGGAATAGCTCTATTTGTTTAAACAATTTTCATTTTCTCAAGCAGTTTTTTTAATAAATTAAACAAAATGAAATAAAATTGAATTTATATAATTATTTTTCTGACTGTATAGTGTATAGAAAAAATATATTACCCATTTTTTAAATGTTTAAGCAAATATAATTGAATTAATCAATTATTTTTCAAACAATATTTTTCAAATAGTATTTTCAGAATTAAACATAGTATTTCATGATTTCGAGGAATAGTAAATTCTGTTAAAAACGTCATGTAATTGTTTAAATAATTTTTATTCGTTCAAGCAGTTTTCAGTTTAAAAAGGTGGCTCCCTAATATGCAATATAATATATAGAATGATTTTCCTGAATATATATTAATTTATTAATATAAAAATAAATTAAAAGTTCCTCTCTATGATCTTCCGCTATTCCTTGCAGAACTTCGTCACAATTGGATAGCCATTTCTTGAGAAGAAATCCGCGCGCCTTGAAAAGTAGATCCATTTGACGGCATTTCTCCTTAGCCGCAACAGTATCATCCGCTCCAGAGAGAATATCATCGACATATACTTTCTTCATCAAGATATCAGTAGCTAAAAGAAGGAATTGCCTTCATCGGTTGCTAGCTGGTGTAAGGTTCGAATGACTAGATATGGAGAAGATGCAAACCCGAAGGTCATTGTTTTAAGATAGTATGTTTGTACAGCTTTATCCAAATTGGATCTCCAAAGAATCTTCTGGTATGTTTAGTCCTCGGGGTTGATCCAAATTAATCGAAACATCTTTTCAATGTCTGCACTGAAAACGATCCAGTACATTCTCCAACGAAGAATTACATCAGCAAGCTCGTTCTGTAATTTAAACCCCGTGTGTAGAAGGTCAGTCAAAGATAGTACCTTTTCAGTGTTTCGTGATGCGTTGAAGATAATTCTCAATTTCGTAGATAAACTATTTTTTTTATTACACAGTGATGGGGAAGAAAATAGCCTCGGTTCGGTTTAAGATCTTTGGAAATCGTGACCAACTCCAACTCACCCAGAGTAGCATACTGCTGTATTCCTCGAGGATATGTTTTGTGCAACTCAGAGTCCCGACGAAATTGTCTTTCCATGGTTATGAGCATCCGGTAAGCCGCAGATCGAGATTCACACAAATCGATCGATCGATCCATGATCGGAAGACGATCAACGTAGCGACCATTCTTTGTGCGTTGATAGGTAGATGAGCTTAACTTCTTAAACTCCTCTTCATCTAGACTAAGCTTCGACATTTGTGGTGGAATGCCCTCCTGAACCACAAACCGTCGAACCAGTTCTAGCAGTTCCACATCAACTGAACACTGCGGCCCCACAACTCTTCGAGAAATCGAGGTTGTCTTGTCAGGAAAGAGCCCAGACTAGTACACCATCCTCGATGACCTGTGAATATATTCCAGCCACCAGTATCATTTCGATCATACCACCCTGATCGAAAAGTGGATCTGCCAGCTCAAAACCTTTAAGATGTGGCCAGTCATTCACAGAAATAGTACTTGGAGGTACATAGAAAGTAAGTCTAGAGAGTATGACAGCACGTACAACCAAATTTACTGATGGATGCAGCCTAGAATTTACGCTTACAATAGTGAGACTCTTAGTAGTTGGAGTACGCTGATCTCCTACTCCCTTGACCTTGATAATTGCCCAAAGTGGCCGCAATCTTAGTCTTTGAACCAAGGATGCTGAAATGAAAGAGGCTTGAGCCCCCTGGTCCAGTAATACACGAGCGAGGTGCCGACTTGCATCGTAAGAGTCCACAGTGATAAGAGCCGTAGCCAAGAGTATAAAACCACCTAGTCATCAATTGGAGCGAGTATTTAACGCATTAAGTTGACCTTGAGTACTGGTGGAAGCACGAGAATTATTGGGAGCAGAATATCTAGAAATAGTACTGGGAACAGAGGTAATATTTGAAGGAACAACCACAGCATCGTTAGCAGTAGCGGAAGGTGGAGCAGGAGGGTTCATATTAGAGATATGCAACATTGTATGATGTTGACCTGTACAAGTTTGACATCTTTTTGTAGAAGAGCAAGAACGAAGCATGTGCTTATCTAAACAATTGTAGCACAAGCGATGCGTCCGTACCAATTTTCGACGTTGTTCAGTATTGCTTGATCGGAAAGTTGGACAAAAGAGGATAAAATGATTATTTGTACAAATAGGACAATTACCCTTCTTGATCGAAGCACTATGAGCATACTTGCCTCTTTTATGGTTCTTGGATCCAGATGATTTTTCCTTGACGCCAATAGATGTAGATGTTGTACCTTTTGTTACTTGAGTAGAATGAATTGCTTCCAAGGCGCACACCTTACTATTCAAGAACATTTTAAGACTCTCAAACGTCGGATAGCTAGGCAGGGAGCCAATCTTATCTTCCCAAGCCTTCCTAGTCGTAGGATCAAGTCGTTCACGGTCAAGTAGACCAAAAGATCGTCCCAACTGTCAGTGGATCTCTGCATTGCCTTCAAGGCCCCTATCACCTCGTAGGTATCATTTAGCAATCAGCGCAGCTCTCTTGCATCTTCTTTTGTGATTTGCTAAATGCTGAATAATTTGGATAGACAAGAATTAATTTTGACTCGTTCGTTATCATATCCTGCAACCAAGATATCCCATGCTCGTTCAAAATTTGCACCAGTAGTTGGAATGTTAAGCAAAAGTTGAGAAGGTTCACCCATCAAGCTAGTCTTCAGATAGTATAATTTTTGAACAGTATGAAAATCTTTATCATTTTTTACCATTGATTCAAACAAATATCTATAAGCTAGCCATTCAGGGTGGATACATGAAAACTTGGGTAATTCTATATGTGAATACATCCTTCTTGGCTGAATATTTACACGTATTGGAATTTCTCCTCCAGTGGGAGCTGTAGGCGCAGTATTAAAAAAAATAGACATTGTCTTTATTATCCGACTTGAAAATTAAAATTTGTTCATGAGTGGACTCGAACTTTCCCCAATTTTTGCCAAGCGCATCTATGCGCGTATCAAGCAAATTTTTCATTAAATTATCTTAGGCCGCCTTTTTCAAATTCAAAATTGCATTACAAATGCCTGAGAATCGCTCATATTGCACTGTTACGCATTCGGATAAGCTCGGCATTTTGAAAAAAAACAAATAAAACAAGCATATGTCCACAAAACATGTGATCATAAAAATAACTTCGCAAAAGGATTAAAATTACAAATAAATGTGACAAAACATCACGAAAAGCATTAATTAATATCGTGTTATATCAGGAACGATTTTAAGTATTCAACAGGCCAGTTAAGAAGACAACACATAGCACAGATTCAACCAATAAAGTTTTTTAATAAAAAAGAGCGGAAGATCATGATCAAAGTCTGAATCACGTTAAAAGAAACAGGTCTGTGCACGAGTCTAGTAGTGAAAAAATAGAACAGAACATCGCGTGTAATTTTCCATTCACAATTTACAATTTTCTTAGACTCACCTGCATCACAAGATCCATTGTTTTAGTGTACAAAAAAAACCTAGATCCGTGCACGAAGGACCATAATGTTGTAGTAATGCACAAAAAAGAAAGAGTAGAGATATGAAAGTTCACTGAATCAGGAGGAGAAGAGGTAACGAATCATGTTCTCTAAACACCACATTTTCAGTCAGTTATAAACACTAATTAACGTGTTGTCACGATCGATACAAGAACATTGTCGCCATGCCTGGTAGGCTCGTACACACAAACACACACCTCACCACCGTCATGAGAGAGTGGGGAGGTATGATAGACGAGCAAGGCAAGAGGACAACAATGATCAATTGTTGGTTTTGTTTTACGGTTCGCATCGGCCAAAGCTCTCGCTCCATTATACACATAATAATTGATAGTCCAGAGGTCGGACTCTTCGGAAAATTGTCCACGAAGCTCTTCATCCATTTCAGTCAGATCTTTAGGCTTGGGAGAAACCTGGGTGTTGATGTTTCTCCGAGTCGTAAAGCATCGCTCGACATCTACCGGACGCCTGCCCACGGTTGGTCTTGTCACCTCTCTTTCTCTGCTACCGGCTGGTTGTGGCTCTGGTAGAGTAGGCGCTCCCCTTACATAGCCTCTTTTTTGGAGTACTTCCGCATGGTTTCGCAGACGTTGACGCGAAAAGGTCTTGTCACCTCTCTTTCTCTGCTACCGGCTGGTTGTGGCTCTGGTAGAGTAGGCGCTCCCCTTACATAGCCTCTTTTTTGGAGTACTTCTGCATGGTTTCGCAGACGTTGACGCGAAAAGTGCGATAGCTCTTATATTGTATTGCCTTTCTTTTATTGAATAATAAGCCTAAATTAGAGGGATATGGAAAATCCAAGATGACAAAATGTTCATCCCACCCTATTAAAACAAAATCAGGAATAGTCAGAAAAAAATCAGTACTTCTGATTATTTCTGACCACTTTTGTCACTTTTCTCGATATAAATCGTCAGGAAAAGTCAGAATTACTGACAAAATGTTTAGAAATCGTCAGGGATGTGGTTCGAAGGATAAACCTTTTATTAAGAATCAAAGATTAGAATGCTATAAAACCTAATCCCTTTTATATTTCCCAGGTTGTTTATATTATTAATTTATTTCTATTTAGTTATTGATGTATATTCTCTTTTTAATTATATTTACGTGTCAACATTTATATAATAAATGACTGAATATGAATGTGACAATTTTGTCCGTTTTTACATATCTTTATCGTTACAAGATACATTATATTTATCCTGATTAAAAATTTCGTAGATAAATTTTAGGCATCTGAAGTTGTCCAAACCCGTAGATTCTGAATTTATAACTTTTGAATCTGTATATGCAAAATTGAAAAAAATGTTTTTAAAACTTTTAATCATTTTCGAGTGGCCTATATGCGGTCCTACCAGAGAGCTACCTGATGTAAATTAGCACATCTTGAGAAATAGTTTCACTGGTCAGAATGTTCAGAAATGGTCCCAACTTCTGACCATTTGTGATAATTCCTGACTTTTTTCAGTAGGACGGTAAAAAGTGTGGAATAAAATGAATTGAAACGAGTTCAAATATTGTTAAATTAAGAATGTTTTAATTCAGAAACATTGCCGTTTTATGCCGTTTACGTGTCAATTCATTTTCAATTAAAAATTTCATTTCATTTGAATCCTTTTTAATCCCATGAAAACTTTTGCAAAAAATTAAGACACTTTTGTTATTTTATAAACAGTAGAAACTGACGTCAAGTTCATCCAGTTGAATGCCGTGAAATTACCACGCAATTTGAAGTCAATTTTATTCCATTTAATTAGAGGATATAAAAAGCAAATTAATTCCACTGAATTTTTTTGAAAGTTGAAGTTAGTAGGGTTGTGATTACAGAATATTTAGACAGACTCCCTAGCCTGTTAATTGGTAATTTACAATAATAAAGAAAAATATTTTTAAAAACTAAACTGATCATCAAAATCTGTATAATTTGCTTACATGCGATCGTTTTTTAGTACATTTTTATTTCATTTCATTCATTTTAAAAAACAACATTCATTGAATAGAAACGTTTCCATCTTATTTCATTCATACCTTCTTACAGGGATACAGGACTGCTAAAAATAAGTTTGTAGTGTAAATATTATAATTGCAGGCTCTATTTGCAGGCCACTAAATCCAGCTTGAACTAGAATATAAAATTTTGAAAACATTTTTGGAAAAAGTTTTGTTCTTTAAATGTGCTCTGTGTGTAGAAAATTACGCATATCAATTGTGTTATCAGTTTTAACGAATTAACTTACGACATTTTTTCCTTGAATTGAATTATGAAATACAAATATCTCAGAAGGACATGCTTGAGATCTATCATCCATGAGATAATGTCTAGTAATGAAGCACCAGCATCTTTCTCATTACAGTGTTGCCCGAATTGTTCATTTACGCAATAATCAGTTTTTTATCTAATTGTGAAAATGAGGAACGCTTATACTCTGATCTTATACGTTTTGGTTATCATTAATTATATTGGTAAATATAATAAGATAGTACATCTATAATTTTAAGTACCAAACTATTCGCAAATAAGAATTTGTGCCATTCAATCTACTGCCGATATTTAATGACAGCATAACGGCAACAATGTTATTTACAATTCATAATAATTTCTAGTAACTTTTGCTGATTACAGCCGATGACCTCACTGAGTTTCGTGTTTACGATACACCATTCCCTTTCAAACCAAAAAAATCATATTATGAGCAAGAAACATCGTATTCTAAAAATCACATTTTTTGCTTTCATTTAAAATCATAATTGTAATAATTTTTTTTTACAAAATTGAAAAACTAAAAATAGCTCGTCAGATTGACCGCGGCAGTGCGAATGTCAATTCAGTCCGTCACCTCTAGAACTTCGCCTGTTCTCAGGGCCTAATCCTATTTTAATTTAGGTCCGTATTCTGAGTAAAAAATTGACTTATTTCAATACTTTCTGTGTAAAAATGATATTTTTGACTCTGAACGGATCATTCGAAAAAAACGACTTACACAAGAAGTATTGGATTTAGCCAATTTTTCACTCCGAATGCAGACTTCATTGAAAATAGAATTCGCTTTGAATATCGAGGAAAGATGTAATTTTCGTATTCATGGGTGAAAATGAAGCAATTCAATCTTGAGGTTAGGGCCTGGTTCCAACGCCCTTAAAGGCCAATTCAGACTAGCCGTTCTCGGTTGCGGTTCGCCGGTCCGGTTCAGCTCTCAGGTGACCGGTGCAGCTCACGCATGCGTGATTCATAAGCTCGTAAACAAACGACATAGCATGCATCAAGCTCGAGAAACAGCTGGCAGGCCTCGTGGCTTTGCGAGCGCTCTCATTGGCTACGGTTGCGAACGGCTCGGTTGAGATTAGAATCGAACCTAAATGCTCGAACCGAACCGGTACCGGGGCCAAGTACGCGCTGATTGGCCGAAAGTCCAACCAGACCGGTGAACCGCAACAAGGAACGGCTAGTCTGAATTGACCTTAAGGCCACGCAAAGTTAACCTCAATTTCTTTCAGAAAAGTTTGTCTTCTCACAAAATTTTATGATTACAAACAAAGATTTTATCTTCCCTTTAGTCATGTCCTCATTTGTCTTAACTCTTGTCAAGTGAGCCAAGTTTCGTACATGCGCATTATCATGCTTTCTACTGCCGCGCCTCTCGTGGAGTTCCCGGAAAGCTAACTGTTCCCCCACCCCATCCATCTGATTAGTGCGACAGAAACTGGGGTAGAGTGCCGGACCCATGTTTTCAGTAGGAGTGGGTGAAAAAATGGTCAAAATCGGATCTCCGCAATCCATCCCCTCCACTTACGACTAGATCTTCCCGTTCCGCGTTTAGAGAGTCGGAAGAGCTTTTAACTCAAAGCTTCCTTTCCTCGCGGTACATCATATATGGTTAAATAATCGAACTCTATTTGACAAATGTGAGTCAAGGAATCGGGACCGTCTCCACCAAGGGAATGTGCACTGAGTATTCTCCTGACTACTACCGTAGTTTACCACGGGTCGAGCATGGGTTTCGTCTGTAGCTACCTGGCATCAAGGGGCGGTCAACACAATGGGAAGTAGGCGACTACAGATACCCAGAGCTAGCGCCGCGTACAAGTGGTCTGTGAACGAGATCGTATGTGCTTCTTATTATAATTTAATGGAAATAAAAGACTGTAAGAACAATTTAAAGAATATGAGAAAAAAGCAGATAAGCAACATTTTTTAATGTCATTTGAATCATATTTCCATGATTTTTGCACTAATTTTTTCGCATAGCAATACGCAAATAAAAATTTACAAACACAAATTTTTCAGGTTGTCAGACGCACATGACAGTTTTTAAATTTCAGGGACAGTCCACAATGAGAGTCATAAACGTCAACGTTCGATCGTACATGTACCGTCGACAATTGCGAGTCTCGCGACTTCAAAACTCAAGCTTCCCTTGCCCCGTTTACCCGCTGTCGACAGCAGCGCGCGTACGGTTGGTATGCGAACTAATAATAATAATATAATATAATAATAATAGTACGCGGCCGTGTACTTTCCCTAGTGTTGACCGACCCTGCTGGCAGGGTGGTTCAGACCACCGTTTGAATGATGTGACTCTAAACTGCTTTTTTAAGAGGTCCTCCACGTAATGTGCGATGTTTTGCCAATTGGCCTGTCATCCCAGCATCAGGTCTGCTGTGCCGTCTAGTTATTTTTACCCCGCTTTCCATCTCCAGTTCAGCTTTCTAAAAAAATTGGACGGTAATCATGATTAGGACTCTGTCTCTTCGTTCTGCAGAACAACTAGGAATTGAAGTGACCGTGTTGCAACAGGAATAGGGTATGCTAGAAATATGCGTGCCCATATTTCCTGTTAAAGCAGGCTTGTACTTCACCTATTATCTCGGCAGTCTATCTACCTCTCCCATCTAGTCTCCACTGCTGTTTTCACTTGTTTACGATAGCTGCTCTCTCAAGCGATGCGATGGTCATATCTGCACCTTGTACAATTTCTTTATAGATCCTCATCCTCTCAGCTGCTAGTAGGTCAATAGGAATACATCCCGCTATGACCAACAACATTAGAGCGGACACCGATCTATATACGCATACCAATCAGAGTGCACCTTTTCTTTGCATGGCCATTACTTCATTTGGACGGCAATTTACCTTTAAAGCGTCTGCCCACATTTCTGCTCCATACAGCATAATGGAGTTCGCAATACTCATGAGTACTTTCCTCATGAAACTTCTTAGGCCAGCTATATTCGGCAAAATCTTTGACATTGCTGCAACCATTTTCCTTCTTTGCCTGTTGCTTTCGTGATTTGGATATGGTATGTTAGCTTCTAATCGATATACTTCAGCACGTTCCCGGCTTTAATACTCAAAATTATAGCATAAAGAAAATATTTTATTTTCGAACACACCTACTGATGACTCGTCAATGGTAAGCAGGGACTTTAGACTGCATTTCAAAAAATCGAAGATGACCATCACGATTCAAAAAAGGTCGAACTTGTAAAGTGATCAGTAAAAAAATAGCAGCTCTGGGGCACGAATAGAAGAGATCAAGCAATACGAACTGGTACTCATTTACTATCATCATAAAAACTTCCGTCGAGATGCCATTCGGGCCTGACGCTTTTCCACATGCCATTTTTAATACCGCTATCCGCAGTTACTCTTTGTTAAAAAAAGACACGGCTTTAGGCAGTGCGTCCTCCATGATGACTCTTTCTGGTTTCTTGGTGAAGAGCTCTGCAGCAGCCAGCTCTATGGCTGAAACCGGTGGTCGCCCATTTATTTTTTCCGTTGTAATTCGATGACCCGACTCTCATGTGTCTCGGCCCGCTGCCTTCCGAACCTCCATCCACTTGTGGCGTTTGCACTTAGCCTTTAGTGACAGCCGCAGGTGTTGACTCTTCAAGCAGACGTCCGCCCTTCTTAGCTAATATAATGGTGGTTAATTGCTGTGTAATTTTCGAGGTCCTTCTGTTTTTATATCATACCTGTAGCACTCTACGTGGCCATGGTTATGTCCAAGATTGTGCCACGATAGCCTCTCCATCTAAAGGTAAATGAGCTCTGCGAGTTCAGAATGGTCAAGATTAATCTGGCAACCATATCCATTACTTCAGAGCCCCTTGTGTCCGTCCACGTCATTCGAGATCCATATTAAACCATCCTCACCTCCATGTTTTTAAACCAAAAACTTTTTTCTGTTAATCAGCCAAATTACCGCAGTAACTCTTTTGCCCTGAGACCAATGTTTCCCTTTCCTGCACGTATACTACTGACTCATAATGAGGAATTCCGCCTCTTTTTCGTTCGACAGCTGAGAGATTGAGTCTTGGGCTAGATTTCAACAGCTCAGGTGATCCTGGAGAATAACTGCCATTACTTTCGCTTATTGTACTTGCGGTCCTCTTCCTTGAAGGCCGTACATAGGGATGAACCTTTAAGTGATCAACTGGGCAATCATCGCTTCTGTCTTACTCTTACTTAGTCTCGCTCTTTTTATTACTACCCTTACATTCTTATTACGTCCAACAGAGATAAAAGGCCAGAAAAATTGCGATAAAAGCGCTTTTTGATTTCTAAGAAGGTCCTATTGACACTCTTTCTTGTGTTGCACCTCTAAAAGCAAAGTGGCCGCGCCGATAAGGCTATAAGGCTCTATTTAGCATAAATACCCATGTCTTTCGGACTTTTCTTTGCTCGCGAAAAAAACGGCTTTTAAAAAAAATCCATTCCGGTTACAAAGACCGGAATGTAAGAGTGTTTCTACTCTCGGTTCAATCAGGTGGTAGCGCCTTTAATATTATAACAATTGTAATAGAAAATGTAGTTTATTTATATTCTATTTTTGCATCATTTTATTTTACTATTTTCTTTATATTTGAATATTCACTTGATTCTTATTATACTATTCTTATATATTTGATGTGCCACGAGGAAAGGCATTTTAGGGTTAACAGTCGTATTTTTTAGTAAAAGCAATTGAAGGGACGGTCCAAGTCAAAGACTCAGAGATTGGAGTACAATCTTTTGAATCCATCCCCTTGACATGCGAAAAAATAGTCTCGATTCGTATTCAACGAGACAGAAGAGCTTTGGAGTCATACGGACAGAGCATGCAAAAATGTATGGAAAGTGTTAGGACTGGATTTATCGCATCGTCCGAAAACGCAGAAATAGGCGATTCATGCCTTACTTTGCAGCATAATAAAAATTATAATTTTGTAGCCAGACATTGAATTTTTTAATATAGAAGAGAGATTTAAATACTATGAATGTCACCATAAACATGAATATCAATTTTTATCCCAAAGTCGCCTTTTCTCGTGGTGCGTTACATATTTTCTACTTACCTCTGATGTGTCTCGTCATCCCGAAATTCGGAATGACTAGTCCACTGTTTTTCATAAGCTTACATTATTCTAATATTTATCATTTATATCATTTATATTAATTATTATATTTCTCATATAATATTTCTTATAATTCGTCCTGAATTTTGGGAGGAGCATGAATCCAAACGAAATTCTGGAAGATGTAGGTTTCCATTGCAAGACAGTCAATCACTTTATCCAGGACCGTATATATTCTTGGCCTGATGTTAAGTTGGCCCAGAACCACTTCCAGGGGCCAGCTCAGATTCTGAAACCGCTTAAACTTTTAAAATCGGTACACGCGACATAGTTTTAATTTTGAGAATTGAATCTCCAAATTAACTGATTTATGGAAGAAGTAATGTTTATCATTCTAACATAATCTGTCCTCGAAGTTACATTTTGTATTTAAAATTTTCACCTTGAGTCTGCTTTTTTGAGAACGATTTTAAATATAGGTTATGCTGCAATTCTGAATTATGCATCAGTAAACGTTTTGCAATCTGATTTGTCGATTCCAAATAAGTTTGAAAGATGAAGCAATGCATATGCATATTACTTCTGTATTACGCGCGTCGCGAATACCATATATAAATAACTAAATTTTCTCCAAGTAACTTTGCTCTGTGTATCGTGTTTTTATCATATTATACTTTTATCAAAATTGTTATCTTACGTTTTAATTTTATATATAAAAATGCATACAAAGGCCCAGTGAACGGTAACTCACGTGCATCTGGTGCCCAATATGTTTCATGCCCCTGACTGCTTACGATTGGATTCCCCCGAATGAGGATAAAAGCTGCTTTCAAACCATCCCCGAAACCATTTTTATATCGGGAGTTGAGTGTACAGAAATATTTTTGATAATAAAATTTATTGAATTTTATCTTCTTTTGCAGCGTTAAGTTTACAATTCGACGCTTTCCATAATGTTGCCTGGGATTCTGATAGTCCCGGAACGCCTCCTGCTGGGTCTCCTCCTGCCAGGCCTCGTTCTCCTGCCACGCCTCCTTCTCGCAGCAGGTCCCCTTCTTCCCACAACTTTCATGTAGCTGACAGATCTACTATTTCTACTGAGCCTTTGATTCCTGATAGACCTTCCACTTATACCAGACCTTTCTTTCCAGAGAGACCTTCGACTTCTGAGAGCACTCATTCTATTAACAGGCCCTCTGCTTCTGCTAGGCCTTTTTTTCCTGAAAACCCATCTGTTTCCACTAGGCCTCCTCCTCCAGTCAGGCCTGTTTTTTCTGGCATATCTCTTAATCGCCAGCTATTAAGATTACAAACAGTATCTTATCCTGCCAACTCAATAATTCACCTTAAAGTAGGAACAGCTCAACGTAAAGTTTATCGTCGTATATTACCAAATGAAGCAATTCGTACATTATACAACTCCAATGGCAACATTCTTGGAATTTTGGACGAAGCGGGTTTTATTCGTGGAGTATATAATTCAGCTCAAAAACGATTGATAATAAACATGAAAACTGGCATGAGTAGACGAATAACCAAAGAAGAAATATTTCAACTTGTTGCAGGTCAACCAGTCTTACCAGAGAATCTTATTGTTGAAGTACCTGGAATCCACCATCTTGCACGAGTCATTTAAATGGAAAATGTAAAACTAAAAAAATTGATCCATTGGTATGTTGAATCTCGAATCTCTTTGAAATTGAATGGTCAGGAAATACGAAAAAGACAAAGGAGCTATTTTGTAGGCACCAGCGCAGGAGGATAATGAAACATTTTTTCTTGACTTCGATATCAGGAATTAGTAAAATGCATCAAACTCTATCCATCTCGAATACTTACTCCTGAAACCCCGGTTCAAGAAAGCACAGGAGAAATACCGTGGCCACATTTTGGGAGAAGATTTTCCCGGTTTGAGCTGAAGAGAATGTCATGCACACCCCGAGCGCCTTGGACATATACTATCTACTTGTCCATCTCACGCGGGCACGAAGTACATACAAATGCACAATGCGCTACTAAGAGTGCTTCATTGCCATCTTTGACACTCTTAGGACATTTTCCTTGTTATTGCTTTGCCAAACGCTCTCAGGGCAAAAGTCAATTGTCGAAAATGCGAAGTACCGCATGTACTGAAACTTCATCTTCCTGACAATTGTTTCTATCGCGCACTCGAGGCCTGAAATACTTCTCCTTCACTTCGATAAACATACCATGTTCGTTATTGAATTTTCAGCACCAGCCGACAAGAACATTACAGCCAAAAAGAATGAAAAGAAAGAGAGTTCTACATATGTTTAAAGGATGTTGCGACAAATAATGCCTTATAAGGTCTTGTATTTCTATGACTTTTTTATTCAGTTTCCCGAGATTAACACATTCCTCATCCTAGAGAGCTTTTTCGAGCTTTTTGCGATTTCACCAAACGATTTTGCCAGACTAAGTCTGAAAATAAGATAAAGTCTAACGAAAACAAACAATAAGTCAACTCATTTTCGTGATTTTTTTAATTTCTTCAAAAATTTAATTTGAATTCGTCAATACTTAACCAAGTTTCATTATTCTAAGACTTATAATAATAAATTTAATTAAATTTGTATTGAACTCGTACATATACTCTTTTTATGAACTCATTTATACCTTCTCTACTAATATATACTTCTGCATCTAAGAAAATGTAGTGCCGGCCAGAATTGTCAGTGTAATAAAAAAATCGTATTAAAAAATGCCTCTTTTTACGTTCTTATCTCAGATTGCGCTGCAGAGCTATTAAATTGTAATCAAAATAATTTTCAACCCAACTTTCACCCATGTGGCAAGGGGGTTAAATTAGAGCAGAAAAATTAGAAAGGTCAATTTTATTTTTAAAACGCAATTTTTTCATTTTGACTCCAAGTATGTAAGCAGTCAATGAATTCACTACTTTTATCGCTACCCAGAAACAACGATGTGGACGCAGTAGTTGTCTGCTTTCTTTAGATTGCTTTTTTCGTTAAGTCCCATTGCCTCTCACCTTCGGGTATCTTATTTTCGGCGAATCCCGGTACAACTGCGGAGCGTGTGCGGCGTTACAGTAAACTGCCGCCTATTCTAATGATCGCCTATTTGAAAGTAGTAGCTGTAGGTGGCCCGCGGGAAGTTTGAATTGAGTATTTTAATGTGACGTCATGGGAATACAGACAACTTTTTCGAGAAAATATTCTAAACGTACATAAAAGTAACTTATAAATGTACGAATAATAATATTTCTTAATTTTTAAATCTATTTTCTCAGTCATGTTCCATTCTTTTGTCGATTGACGACCTTTCTCTGAACAAAATAAAATAAAATATCTAGAATTTCAGATTAGTGGAACTCTGAACTCAAATTTCGGAAAGTTGCTTGTATTTCGTGCAACTAAAAGGTCTGCAACTGAAAGAAGAATTAAGAAACAGAATTGCGCAAATGCATTCCACACTTGAAAAGATTAATATTCAGACCGTTTACTTTAAGATTTTCTATAAAAAATCGTGTGCAGTGTTGCAGTACCATGTACTAAACTTCCTTATGTCATGTGAGTCCCCGCGCACTCCTCCTTTCTGCTACGCTGCTGGTATTTTTCATACAAGAGTCGCAGTAGTATTTCGCTTAGTTTCGCAGTAGTATTTCGCTTAATTTCGCGTAGTATAAGCCCCTTGGGTTGAAAAATGCGTTGGCCAGCAGGATTAAAAATTACTAAACCGCAGTAACTACACGCAAAATCGAGTGTATTTGTGTGTATCATTATTGATACTATTTCGACGGCTCAACTACAGAGTGCTTCAGTTCTGGTTCTGTTCGAATACCACTCCAGCTGTTTTTCTGCTCGTATACAGCTTTAAGTCACTTTTAGAGATTTTTTCAGGAGAACCGATTAAGGTTTTAAATCTTTATAAAATTCATAAATACGGTACAAGGTAGTGAAAACAGTTTTTATATATTTATAAATAGCTTACATTTTTACCACAATACTGTTAACAAAAATATGCCAAAAACATGTTTATATTTATAAACATTTTATAATTAAACAATGCCATCTCTTCGCACGGGTAATAACTTTTATTATTATTTCAACTAGTCAATAGAATTAACACTATATTTGTCCAGAAGCAGTATTCCAAAGGATGAGAAAGCTTCTCCAACAATTTGCAGGCTATGTCATGATATTCGCTAATGTCCAAAAATTCACAAAAATGCTGAAGAAAGCAAATGAAAACGGAATAGTAAGATTAATGAGAATTATTTTTTAATTATAAAAAACATTAAAAGCACTTTATACGCGAAACGAGCACCTATCGGACATTAACCTCAAATTCAACAAGCAATACGCGATCGTTGGCAATCACGTGGCAATCACGAGCAGAACATGAGTTGGAGCTGTATACGGAGTGAATTAGAACTGTAGCTCTCTGCAGTGAAGCAATCGATTTATTGATTCAAAACAGACTCGCGCTTTTCAGCACATGCGCAGTTGAAGAAAAGCGCCTACAGCGCCCTTATCGATACAAGAACGGGACTGCCCAGCCTTAGAATAATTAGTCGTAAAAGTTACAAGCCCGTTAGTATATGTTACAATTTACTGTATTTGGTTACAAACAGTCCTGATTCGCTGTTTCATGTTCTTCGTAGTTGTTAGCGCTTCTTTATAAACTAGATTCTTTAAATAACCCCACAAAAATAAATCTGGCGACGCAACGTCTGGCAATCTGGCAGGCCAATGTGACGATCCTCCTCTGCCGATCCAGTCACCGTTGAATTCGTAATTCAGTACTTCACGCGCGATTGCCGAATAATGCGCTGGACAACCGTAATACAGAAACCACATGGTCTGCGGCACTTTCAAGTTCGAAGTGCATTTTCCAGAAGGTTACTTTATGTATCACTGCTTAAAGTACCATAAAAAATACAGTACACTGTCTGGAAAGAGTTGAGTATAAAGAGTGGCAGCATGCTCGATATTCCTGCCACTTCCTTCATAAATGAGAAAAAATTCAATTTCATCTTGTACATATAAAACTAGGGTTATCAAACGTCCTCGTTTCCCGGGACATAACCTGGTTTTGCCCCATCTATTCTGGTTTCCTGGTTTTTTCTTGAAAACTTCTAAAATGTCCTGTTTTTGACAGAGCCAGATTTTTTTGGAGAAATCTTAAGAATTTGAACGCCTATAGCGAATTGAACAACAATTGCTAGATCATTATTTCTTCGATATAATCCCAATGGAGCGATGAACGCAACCGACTTTCAGTGAAAACTGTGCGCGACACATTTTCTCCCCATCTGTAAAGGCAATTTAATTTACGTATCATGAAACGATATAAAGTCGATGACCTTTTTTTAGAACTATTGCAAGTGCCCTGAATTTCGATGCGACCCATCTGGTAACCCTAGATAAAACCTCCATTGTAAAAGTGATAAGTGCAGTAATATGGGAATATATCGAGACCCAATCAAATGCAAACGAACATAAGCAGCACAACCAAACCGTCAAAATCAAAGAATCTAAGAAACTATCGTTTGCTATTTTATTATTTTAATAAATATGGCTGTATAAAATATAATCTGTAGGTTTAGTAAAGCTTTATAACAAATTGGAGGTGCTTCCGATTTCAATCATGTGCAAAACAATGAATCTTGCCGACGTTTCGTGAACATTGCAGCTAAGCCCTATTAACTAAGCTAAACCCTATAAGGCCCCAACTTTCCCAGACGCTAGCTCAGTCATGGAGGTAGAGTGGGTGGGTGCTTGATTAAGATTTGGCAAGACAGTTTCATATAAAAAACTTCAACATATATTTTATAACCAGAGGAAATGACAGATTGTAAGTAAGTACATAAAACAATGCATACGGTACTAAGCAAATTACTGTATAATCAGTAACCAAAATACAATTTAACGGAAAAGGGGGGGGGTCAATATAACATTGGTAGAATGGAATAGTACCTAAAAATAAAATAACTACACAAGCAGCGTATAAAATGCTAACCAAATTAAGGTGTAATAAGTTACCGGAATGCTATAGAAAGAGGGGGGAGTCAATATAACAGTGGTAGAATGGAGTAGCCTAAATTATTAACGGAAAATAATGCTTACATGGGGGATAGTCTGTCGGTATGGGAGACCTGGAGGAAGGGTGGTGGCGAGAACAAGAAACCGGGACCAAAAAAAGGCTAGGAGGGAGGAAAGAGACCGGGGGGGTCAAAAAGGTAGAAACAAAGGTTTGGAATGAACTGGTAGGATCGAAAGGTTAGGGTTCCGTTATAATACATGTCGGAAAAAGGAACGGAAGCATTGTAAAATCGACAAAAAAACCATATTATGGGTACTTACAATTAACTAAAACTCAACAAAACACACTAGGCACTATAATCCGAGGCCTGTCGATAAGAGCCACTCCATTCTACACTAATAGAAACGGGTCACCTACCCAAAAGAAAACATGCTAAAAAAAAGGAACACACTGTAACTCGACGACAAAAAACACCTCCAGTCGACACTCCATATTCTCAAATTTAACTACTACACATTTTGATCCAGCCAAGGACTTGGGACATTAAAAGAAAATTAACAAAGAAAAGGAGAAAATTGGCTGAATCACGATAAGTATTTCCCAAATAAAAGAAAAGACTAAGGATTCAAGTCCTACCTCACGTTGCACAGCTGGCAAAACGCAAAGACTGCGATGCGGCTTCCGACACGTCGGGCTTACAAAGCGGTACTGACTCGAAGCGTGCCCGGCGTGTCGATCACCGCAAGAAAAGGTCCTACGAAAAATGGGGGGTTAGATAGAGAGATCTACGTGCCAATTCCTAATACAGGGACCCCTGCGGTCAAGACGGAGAGAGAGCGATGATCCGTTGTCTCGTTGTTCGGCCTCG